>JAUCBJ010007179.1:0-208812 GCA_032718475.1 Nemertoderma westbladi
TATAAGCAGGTTATTTAGTGTAGTACTATACTAATGTATATACTATTAGTACTATAAGCAGGTTATTAAGTGTAGTACTATACTAATATTATTAGTACTATAAATACTAAATACTATTAGTATAAGCAGATTATTTAGTGTAGTACTATACTAATATTATTAGTACTATAAATACTAAATACTATTAGTATAAGCAGGTTATTTAGTGTAGTACTATACTAATGTATATACTATTAGTACTATAAGCAGGTAATTAAATGTAGTACTATACTAAATACTATTAGTACTATACTAAATACTATTAGTACTATAAGCAGGTTATTAAGTGTAGTACTATACTACTGTATATACTATTAGTACTATAAGCAGGTAATTAAATGTAGTACTATACTAATATTATTAGTACTATAAATACTAAATACTATTAGTATAAGCAGGTTATTAAGTGTAGTACTATACTAAATACTATTAGTACTATAAGCAGGTTATTAAGTGTAGTACTATACTAATATTATTAGTACTATAAATACTATTAGTATAAGCAGGTTATTAAGTGTAGTACTATACTAATATTATTAGTACTATAAATACTAAATACTATTAGTATAAGCAGGTTATTAAGTGTAGTACTATACTAAATACTATTAGTACTATAAATACTAAATACTATTAGTACTATAAGCATGTTATTAAATGTAGTACTATACTAATATTATTAGTACTATAAATACTAAATACTATTAGTATAAGCAGGTTATTTAGTGTAGTACTATACTAATGTGTATACTATTAGTACTATAAGCAGGTAATTAAATGTAGTACTATACTAAATACTATTAGTACTATACTAAATACTATTAGTACTATAAGCAGGTTATTAAGTGTAGTACTATACTACTGTATATACTATTAGTACTATAAGCAGGTAATTAAATGTAGTACTATACTAATATTATTAGTACTATAAATACTAAATACTATTAGTATAAGCAGGTTATTAAGTGTAGTACTATACTAAATACTATTAGTACTATAAGCAGGTTATTTAGTGTAGTACTATACTAATGTATATACTATTAGTACTATAAGCAGGTAATTAAATGTAGTACTATACTAAATACTATTAGTACTATACTAAATACTATTAGTATAAGCAGGTTGTTAAGTGTAGTACTATACTAAATACTATTAGTACTATAAATACTAAATACTATTAGTACTATAAGCAGGTTATTTAGTGTAGTACTATACTAATGTATATACTATTAGTACTATAAGCAGGTAATTAAATGTAGTACTATACTAAATACTATTAGTACTATACTAAATACTATTAGTACTATAAGCAGGTTATTAAGTGTAGTACTATACTACTGTATATACTATTAGTACTATAAGCAGGTAATTAAATGCAGTACTATACTAATATTATTAGTACTATAAATACTAAATACTATTAGTACTATAAGCAGGTTATTTAGTGTAGTACTATACTAATGTATATACTATTAGTACTATAAGCAGGTCATTAAATGTAGTACTATACTAAATACTATTAGTACTATACTAAATACTATTAGTACTATAAGCAGGTTATTAAGTGTAGTACTATACTACTGTATATACTATTAGTACTATAAGCAGGTAATTAAATGTAGTACTATACTAATATTATTAGTACTATAAATACTAAATACTATTAGTATAAGCAGGTTATTAAGTGTAGTACTATACTAAATACTATTAGTACTATAAGCAGGTTATTTAGTGTAGTACTATACTAATGTATATACTATTAGTACTATAAGCAGGTAATTAAATGTAGTACTATACTAAATACTATTAGTACTATACTAAATACTATTAGTACTATAAGCAGGTTATTAAGTGTAGTACTATACTACTGTATATACTATTAGTACTATAAGCAGGTAATTAAATGTAGTACTATACTAATATTATTAGTACTATAAATACTAAATACTATTAGTATAAGCAGGTTATTAAGTGTAGTACTATACTAAATACTATTAGTACTATAAGCAGGTTATTAAGTGTAGTACAATACTAATATTATTAGTACTATAAATACTCAATACTATTAGTATAAGCAGGTTATTAAGTGTAGTACTATACTAAATACTATTAGTACTATAAGCAGGTTATTAAGTGTAGTACTATACTAATATTATTAGTACTATAAATACTATTAGTATAAGCAGGTTATTAAGTGTAGTACTATACTAATATTATTAGTACTATAAATACTAAATACTATTAGTATAAGCAGGTTATTAAGTGTAGTACTATACTAAATACTATTAGTACTATAAGCAGGTTATTAAGTGTAGTACTATACTAAATACTATTAGTACTATACTAAATACTATTAGTATAAGCAGGTTATTAAGTGTAGTACTATACTAAATACTATTAGTACTATAAGCAGGTAATTAAATGTAGTACTATACTAAATACTATTAGTACTATAAGCAGGTTATTAAGTGTAGTACTATACTACTGTATATACTATTAGTACTATAAGCAGGTAATTAAATGTAGTACTATACTAAATACTATTAGTACTATAAGCAGGTTATTAAGTGTAGTACTATACTAATATTATTAGTACTATAAATACTAAATACTATTAGTATAAGCAGGTTATTTAGTGTAGTACTATACTAATATTATTAGTACTATAAATACTAAATACTATTAGTATAAGCAGATTATTTAGTGTAGTACTATACTAATATTATTAGTACTATAAATACTAAATACTATTAGTATAAGCAGATTATTTAGTGTAGTACTATACTAATGTATATACTATTAGTACTATAAGCAGGTTATTAAGTGTAGTACTATACTAAATACTATTAGTACTATAAGCAGGTTATTAAGTGTAGTACTATACTAATATTATTAGTACTATAAATACTAAATACTATTAGTATAAGCAGGTTATTTAGTGTAGTACTATACTAATATTATTAGTACTATAAATACTCAATACTATTAGTATAAGCAGGTTATTTAGTGTAGTACTATACTAATATTATTAGTACTATAAATACTAAATACTATTAGTATAAGCAGGTTATTTAGTGTAGTACTATACTAATATTATTAGTACTATAAATACTAAATACTATTAGTATAAGCAGGTTATTTAGTGTAGTACTATACTAATATTATTAGTACTATAAATACTAAATACTATTAGTATAAGCAGGTTATTTAGTGTAGTACTATACTAATGTATATACTATTAGTACTATAAGCAGGTTATTAAGTGTAGTACTATACTAATGTATATACTATTAGTACTATAAGCAGGTTATTAAGTGTAGTACTATACTAATATTATTAGTACTATAAATACTCAATACTATTAGTATAAGCAGGTTATTTAGTGTAGTACTATACTAATATTATTAGTACTATAAATACTAAATACTATTAGTATAAGCAGGTTATTTAGTGTAGTACTATACTAATGTATATACTATTAGTACTATAAGCAGGTTATTAAGTGTAGTACTATACTAATATTATTAGTACTATAAATACTCAATACTATTAGTATAAGCAGGTTATTTAGTGTAGTACTATACTAATATTATTAGTACTATAAATACTAAATACTATTAGTATAAGCAGGTTATTAAGTGTAGTACTATACTAAATACTATTAGTACTATAAGCAGGTTATTAAGTGTAGTACTATTATACTAAATACGATTAGTACTACTCTATAAACAGATTATGTTCTGTAGTTGCATTTAATATCCTACGTTGTACTGTACTTTTATTCAGATTTTTCACTGCATTCAAGAATATTACGGTAGTTAGTAACTTTGTTTCATTTTGCTTGTAAGTTGCTTAGCCCCTACCTATTAATTTCCACCTCTGGTTCCAGATGTCGTGTGTTCAAGCCCGCCCATATGGGGCCAGGGTAGTTTTCGTTTCGGCACGCATGCTGTAAAGGGACTAGCCGGGGCTTATCTCGGGCTAGAATCCTAAAATACTGTATTAGCTAAATGAGTACGAGTTACCTC
Organism: Nemertoderma westbladi; assembly: GCA_032718475.1. Taxonomy (NCBI): domain Eukaryota; kingdom Metazoa; phylum Xenacoelomorpha; order Nemertodermatida; family Nemertodermatidae; genus Nemertoderma; species Nemertoderma westbladi. Next base: position 4,065 of record JAUCBJ010007179.1, read on the forward strand.
TAGGGAGTATAGTTATAGGGGGGCCGCACTGGAAATAAGTCGTCAAGATTTCTTTGTGTGTATAGGCATAATCCATGGACAAAATTACAGAATAAATTTTTAATCAATTTTTAATAACTTCACGCCATAAATGATTGAATATTAATAACAAATATAACATTAACTTACCTGAGTTTCAATGTAATGCCGTTGTTGTTCTAATAAATTCATTAAATTATGTTCAGTTTTGCTTTGCTGATCCTCAATATGTTTGTTAGCATCATGTAGCGTCGTTTTTACCAGATCCAATTGACCCTGCAGTTTACTGTCTACGCGGGTTATAGCTGTGGCACTTTCACCTTCAACTGCTTTAACCTAAGAGTTTCCAAAAAATTTCGGAGATACACGGAGAGTAAGAGGACTAAATACTGTTCAATAACGATGGGTTTTGTTCTAATTCATTGTTGCAAACATTTTCTATTCGAGTACTCTAATCAAGACTGTAAAACTTTGAGAATTTCAACGAACAAACAACAAAATATTCGTATATAGAGATTTCCGTGAGCAGTCGTTTCTTAAATAAATAAATACTTGTTGTAAGGGGTTATAGTACCGAGATTACAGTTGTGTTCGTATATTCGTGGAAATATTTATCTTCACTCACGTTTGTTCGTGATAAATTGAAGTACAATAATTTCACTACAGTTTGAGCCTAGCCTACAAATTACAATTGGAAAACTACAGGTACTGTACAGTTATTGTAGAGTAAGAATACCAACCTTACTGTTAACCTCGCTGGAATTGACCTCAATGTTACTACTAAGATATAGAACTTTGCTCTCAACACCTTGAAGACGACTGTTCATTTGTTCCAAGCCGCCGTGTACCGAGTGATTCAGCGACCGTATAGAGTCAGTAACGTTCCGTATATCCGCCGCCAAGCGGGCTACAGAAGCATCGCATCTCGCCACCCGCCCCTGTAGGTCAGACAACCCCATCACCTGCTGTACTTCCAGATTTTGCACCTTGGTGGTGGAGTTCTGAACGACGTTATCTTTCGCTTTCAGCTGATCTTCTAGCACCTCAATCTCTCTACTAAGTCGCTTCACTACCACGGTTATAGTTCGAATGTGCTCGGAAAGCATCCGGCGTTGGTCTTTCTCCACCTTCCAGGTGCCCTGCGTCAGATTCATGTTCTCGATGATGTCTTCCTTTACCCTGTAGGCTTTATCGATGAGCGCCTGTGTCGTCTTCTCTTGATGGAGCAGACGATCTTCAATATTATCTACGCGTCTTCCGCTTGAAGGTCTGTAACTATGAATACAAAGGTATACATTAGTGCCGGACTATAATTTAGTAGACTTTTTTTACTACTACGACTAGACCTTATGTACAAAGTATATAATGTACCAGACTCTCATGATGATATTACTGCCATAAACCCAGTATGCGCGGGTTTGCCTCAGCATCGTACTAAAGTCATTTCAGTTAACCATATAAGAATAATACATTATTTCAAATATTAGTCCCAAAAATAATTAAAATATTAAGAACTAATCAACTGAACTTGAACTAATCAACTGGTGCTCATGATTACGTCTTAAGGGGGGGGGGGGGGTATACCCCCCCATGAACCTTGTTTTAAAATGACTGTCAAATTGTGTTAATTGATAATATTGCTATTTTGTCATGGTCAACCAATGTATGGAAGGCCAAATAGCCTTTATAGTAAAATTTGAAAATTTGTAGCCTCCCCCTAGCGGCTGGCGGTGGAATTAAAGATTTCACTAAAATTGCTACTAGTCCCTCAATTTTGGTCCAAATTTCTTGAAACCAACTTTTTTGGACTCAGCGTGATCGACTCTACAAAAGTTATCTTATAGAATTTTTAATTAGCCATTTTTATTTTAATTAATTAATTTAATTAATTAATTATCATATTTTTAATTAAAATTGGCTAATTATAAAAAATGGAATTATTTATCAAAATTCCATAAGATAACTTTTAAAGAGCTTCCAAAGCTCGTTCGAATGAGCCATAAAAGAAGAAAATTGGTTGAAAAATGACGGAGGAGTAGTAATTTGAAAATGAAAAATGTCATTCCGAGAAAATGCCCTTCAAAGTTTAAACCGTCCCGCCAAAATTGGCTGTCTGTGTTCTGGTTGGTTAATTATTTCGGGCACGAAGGATGCACACCAACGAGCTAAAATGTTCATTACGGGGGTTTTCGGGGTCGCTGATTTCATTTCCGATGTCACTTTTAATTTTTGGTGGAATATAGTCTATTTGTCTGTCTGTCGGTCTTCTGTCTTTCTTACAATTTAACGGACAGACCGTCATACGGAAAAACAGTGATAACTCGAGAACTGAAAGAGGTCTCACTAAGCGGTTTTCAGATTTGTAATCCTCATTAACCCTTTAGGTACTATGGATCACCCATGTGATACATAAGCAATGGTCTGCTAGAGCGCTATGTATCATACAGGTGATCCATGCTTTTAAATGTTACCCTATGCTATTCTATTCACCTTTAGTGCGTTTCTAAGCACTCTGCTATATTATTAGTGCATCAAGGGACATCTTTTTAGATACCGGTACCAGTTTACTGCACCTGACTGGCAAATATGTGACTCTTACCATACCGGTACGGTAGGTACAGTAACATGTCATAGTGTAAAGGTATAGTTTTGTTGTAGGCCTACCAGTAATGTATCCCAGGAGAGTTAGAGCTCCGCCCACATACTATGGGTTCGCTAGTGATGAATCTGAGGATGAGCCCGAGGCCGAGGATAGTTCAGGTTTCAATGATACCGGTAGTGGTAGCAGTGATCCAAATGAAGCTGAACGTGCCATTCCAAACCACGCCGAACTTTGGAAATTTATAGGGCTCTATCCTGTTTCAGCCCCAACATTCTACACCTGCCAGTCTGTCATCTGGTACCGGTAGTGGTAGTCAGTTTAGGCCTATTGTAGGCCTATGTATTGGTTTAGTGTTTTGATTATTGACAAAAATTTAATTTTTTTTCAAAATAGGATCTGGGTAGGGTTAGTTGGTCATGCCTCAAACATATACAGTACATGCTCAAATATAATTTATTAAATTTAGCGGGATTTTGGACATTTATTGCCATAGGCCAAGGTCTGAAGGTCAGTTACCAGTAATTAGGCTAGGCCTATAACTTCACTTTAGATTGCCAGTATTACTTAGGGTTAGGGTCACCCTTGGGCCATGGCATACCGGTAGTTTTAGTTAGGGTTGAGGCTTGACTCTAACTCTAAAAACTAACTCTAACCAAAACACTACACGAAAATACTCATAAAACAGTGGAAAGATAGGCCTAATCTTTGAGGCCGCCACTATACCGTAACCTGCAGGTTATATGTCATTTCATAAATCAAATATTATTATATGTAGGGCTTAAACAGGATAGGCCTATTCTCGTTTATAGAATCAAGTGATACCTATAATGTGGATCGATTTACATTTAAGGAAACTGTTGGTCTCAATGTAGATACATCTGACTTCGAGGAAGAAGATTTTTTCAATGTGTTTTTGCCAGTTACATTATTCGAGAGTTTGGCTGTATGGACTAATAAACGAGCGGAAATAGATTTCAAAAAATTTGGAGAATCAGACTTAGCTGCAGGAAAGACGCCGAAAAAGTGGAAAGCAACTAATGCAGATGAAATACGGAAGTTTGTTGGGCTCCATTATTGATGGGGATAATTCGTAAACCAAGTATTAGATCGTATTGGGAATGTGATACAACTGCAATGATGGCAACACCATTTTTTACAAGAGCGGATTCCCTTTCACGTGATCGTTATCTAATCTTGCTAAAGTATATTCGGTTTTCCGATCCAGGGAATTATGAACCAATGAAGCGCGATACTCGAGTTAATGATTTCTTCGCGATTGTAAATTCTATTTGTTCCTGCTACACCCCAGATGAGAACCTGTCCGTCGACGAGGCACTTCTTCTTCACAAAGGTCGCTTGAGTTTCAAGCAGTATATCAAAACCAAGCGCGCTCGGTTTGGAATTAAGTCATTCATTTTATGCGATGCAAATGGCTTCTTAATTCGTGCTCGATGTTACTACGGGAGTGAGTCCGCTTTACCACAGGTAGAAGCTGATCCAAAACTATCAAAGAGCGAGAACGTTGTAGCGTTACTATTAGAGGAATCTGATATGTTCGGGAAGGGGTATACAGTTAATGTTGATAACTGGTACTATAGTGTACGATTAGCCCGCTTTCTCCTTACCAAGGAAACTGGTTCGAGAGGAACTATTCGAGTAGATCGTGGTATACCACAAGAACTGAAAGAATTTAAACAAACTCCGATCTCTTCAAAGTTTAGTTATTGTGGCAATAAGTTATTGGCTGTGAAATTTACAGACAAGAGGGATGTGTACATGGTTTCAACGGTTGATGATTCGTCAATGGTAACAAAGACCAGGTATGCAAAGAAGACTGGAGATCCAACAGAATTCGAGAAACCAACTGTAATAAATAACTATAACAAGTTTATGGGAGGTGTCGATATACAAGACTCAATTATAAAGTCATTCAATCCAGTTCGAAAATCGCATGCGTGGTTTAAGAAAGTTGGAATAAACATGATTGCTAGGTTGGTGGTAAACTCATTCTTGATCTATAAAAGGAAGAATAACGGAAACCAAAAAGGAAAGCTACAGTTACTTCCCTTTCTGAAGAAAGTTATAACAATTCTGACAAATATGAAGTCAGATGGTCCGAAGCATAGTAGGAAACGGTTGAAGCTTATTGATTCAGCATCAACATCATCAAAGCCCGTGCACGCCGTCACGTTCATCCCCCCAACGGATAAAGCCGCGAAACCACGTCGTCGATGCCGAGTTTGCTACGCGAATGGCAGGCGTATTCGGCTGACCCGCTTCCATTGCCCAATGTGCCCTTCAAAGCCAAGCCTATGCCATGGGTGTATCGCCAAGTGGGACCACAAATGAACAATAATAATATAATTATAATTTCTATATAATTTCAATAAGAATAAATGGAAATTGTAAGTGCATCTACCATTATGTTTTTTGTAGTTTTTTTGGATGGTTGGCATACCTTTTTCAATTTCCTGAATTGAGGCATACCTCAATTTTTGGCAGACAAACTGACAGAAAGGCGGACAAAGATATATTGTAGATTTCGTCAAACGTAAAAACTGACATCAGAAATGAAATCACCGTCCAAGAAAACACCATAGCCAAAATTTCCGGTTGATCGTATGCTTTCTTAGTTTTTGACAGACAAACTGACAGACAGACGGACAAACAGACAGTGTAGATTTCGTTAAACATGAAAATTGACATCAGAAATGAAATCACCGTCCAAGAAAACCCCATACCCAAAATTTCCGGTTGATCGTATGCTTTCTTAATTTTTGACAGACAAACTGACAGAAAGACGGACAAACAGACAGTGTAGATTTTGTTAAACATAAAACTGACATCAGAAATGAAATCACCGTCCAAGAAAACCCCCATAGCCAAAATTTCCGGTGGATCGTATGCTTTCTTGTTTTTGACAGACAAACTGACAGACAGACGGACAAACAGACAGTGTAGATTTCGTTAAACGTAAAAATTGACATCAGAAATGAAATCACCGTCCAAGAAAACCCCATAGCCAAAATTTCCGATTGATCGTATGCTTTCTTAATTTTTGACAGACAAACTGACAGAAAGACGGACAAACAGACAAACAGACTGTGTAGATTTCGATAAACGGAAAAACTAACATCAGAAAAGGAATCACCGATCTTTAAAACCCCCAAAGCGAAAATTTCAGGATGACGATTCGCTTACTTAGTTTTTAACAGACAAACAGACAAAGGCAGCTCTAATTTGTAAAAATTTTCAGCGCATTACTATATGTTATTTGGGAATATTCAGTACCTAAAGGGTTAAATTCTGCTCTAGATGAAATAAAGAAACAACAATTTGAAAATTTTACCTGAGGGGGGGTATACCCCCCCCCCCCCCCCCCCCCCTTAAGGCCTGTTTACACGTGACAACTTTTATAGCAACTTTCTCGGCAACTTGTAGAGCAACCCAGGTTGCCGATCGAGTTGCTCCGTGCAAACACGTAAAAGTTGCCGTAAAAGTTGCTCAACTTTTACGGCAACTTGAAGGAATTTGCGTTGGCGAATTAAAGCGGGATCATCAAATTAAATTATCGAAAACTAGCGAGTAGATAAAATTACCCACTGTTTTACAGTCAAACGGGGCAAGTTGCTCTGAAAGTTGCCGGCTAAGTTGCTGGTAAAGTTGCCACATGTAAACATTGATTAAATTAAGTGCTCCAAAAAAAGTTGCTAGTTGTAGCGAAAGTTGCTCTAAAAGTTGCCACGTGTAAACAGTGATTAAATTAAGTGCTCCAAAAAAGTTGCTAGTTGTCGCGAAAGTTGCTCTAAAAGTTGCCACGTGTAAACAGGCCTTTAGCGTTTCGAAATCTTCTTAAACTTCATCCCATTCAAATTGACTGAAAGTCAGCCCAACAAATTCTGGTGAAAATGAGAACTCATTAATTAAAGCAAAATAGTAAGTAAATCGATTGAAAGATATCTTCCGATAAATCAAAAACCTCCCATATTATTAAATTAAGTAAATAAAGCAAAATTGTGATAAAATTAACATGCATATCATAGCCTACAGTATAGTGTAGGCCAGGGTCAGCATTATTATCATTAGTGACTTAGCTTGTTCTGTGCCTATGGCTATGGCGTGGATTAAATATAATGACAAACAACCGCAAAATCGCTCAAAGGTCCGCGTCCACTAACGCATGAACTGTGTCCTCCTTGAATGGCTTACTACCGCGTCTACTAACGCATGAACTGTCTCCTCCTTGAATGGCTTACTACCGACCGCGTCTACTAACGCATGAACTGTCTCCTCCTTGAATGGCTTACTACCGCGTCTACTAACGCATGAACTGTGTCATCCTTGAATGGCTTACTACCGCGTCTACTTACGCATGAACTGTCTCCTCCTTGAATGGCTTACTACCGCGTCTACTTACGCATGAACTGTCTCCTCCTTGAATGGCTTACTACCGCGTCTACTTACACGTGAACTGTCTCCTCCTTGAATGGCTTACTACCGCGTCTACTAACGCATGAACTGTCTCCTCCTTGAATGGCTTACTACCGCGTCTACTAACGCATGAACTGTCTCCTCCTTGAATGGCTTACTACCGCGTCTACTTACGCATGAACTGTCTCCTCCTTGAATGGCTTACTACCGCGTCTACTTACGCGTGAACTGTCTCCTCCTTGAATGGCTTACTACCGCGTCTACTTACGCATGAACTGTCTCCTCCTTGAATGGCTTATAACCGCGTCTACTAACGCATGAACTGTCTCCTCCTTGAATGGCTTACTACCGCGTCTACTAACGCATGAACTGTCTCCCCCTTGAATGGCTTACTACCGCGTCTACTAACGCATGAACTGTCTCCTCCTTGAATGGCTTACTACCGCGTCTACTTACGCATGAACTGTCTCCTCCTTGAATGGCTTACTACCGCGTCTACTTACGCGTGAACTGTCTCCTCCTTGAATGGCTTACTACCGCGTCTACTAACGCATGAACTGTCTCCTCCTTGAATGGCTTACTACCGCGTCTACTAACGCATGAACTGTCTCCTCCTTGAATGGCTTACTACCGCGTCTACTTACGCATGAACTATCTCCTCCTTGAATGGCTTACTACCGCGTCTACTTACGCGTGAACTGTCTCCTCCTTGAATGGCTTACTACCGCGTCTACTAACGCATGAACTGTGTCCTCCTTGAATGGCTTACTACCGCGTCTACTAACGCATGAACTGTCTCCTCCTTGAATGGCTTACTACCGCGTCTACTAACGCATGAACTGTCTCCTCCTTGAATGGCTTACTACCGCGTCTACTAACGCATGAACTGTGTCATCCTTGAATGGCTTACTACCGCGTCTACTTACGCATGAACTGTCTCCTCCTTGAATGGCTTACTACCGCGTCTACTTACGCATGAACTGTCTCCTCCTTGAATGGCTTACTACCGCGTCTACTTACGCGTGAACTGTCTCCTCCTTGAATGGCTTACTACCGCGTCTACTAACGCATGAACTGTCTCCTCCTTGAATGGCTTACTACCGCGTCTACTAACGCATGAACTGTCTCCTCCTTGAATGGCTTACTACCGCGTCTACTTACGCATGAACTGTCTCCTCCTTGAATGGCTTACTACCGCGTCTACTTACGCGTGAACTGTCTCCTCCTTGAATGGCTTACTACCGCGTCTACTAACGCATGAACTGTCTCCTCCTTGAATGGCTTACTACCGCGTCTACTAACGCATGAACTGTCTCCTCCTTGAATGGCTTACTACCGCGTCTACTTACACATGAAGTGTCTCCTCCTTGAATGGCTTACTACCGCGTCTACTTACGCGTGAACTGTCTCCTCCTTGAATGGCTTACTACCGCGTCTACTTACGCATGAACTGTCTCCTCCTTGAATGGCTTACTACCGCGTCTACTAACGCATGAACTGTCTCCTCCTTGAATGGCTTACTACCGCGTCTACTAACGCATGAACTGTCTCCCCCTTGAATGGCTTACTACCGCGTCTACTAACGCATGAACTGTCTCCTCCTTGAATGGCTTACTACCGCGTCTACTTACGCATGAACTGTCTCCTCCTTGAATGGCTTACTACCGCGTCTACTTCGCATGAACTGTCTCCTCCTTGAATGGCTTACTGCACTACCAATCCTACTACCAAAAAATTCACCGGAAAGTGAAATTGAACTCGGTACCTAGAGATTCCAAGTCCAACGCTCTATCAACTTCACCACTGCGCCGAGTGAAGCCTTATAAATCTGTATAACTGGAAATTAACTGGTCTCGCTTATACTAAAAGTTAACTGGAAATTAACAACAGGTCTCGCTTACTAAAAGTTAACTGGAAATTAACAGCAGGTCTCGCTTACTAAAAGTTAACTGGAAATTAACAACAACAATGGAATGAATACTAGAGGTCTCGCTACGCGGACCTAAAAAGTAAAATCCCCTTGTGGAGCTGGTATACGTTGGTCGCCAGCTTTTCTCCAGCGACTGGCACATAAACAAACTTAAATCAATAAATGGAATAAATTATTTACTATGTAGAAATCGTTTGATTCTATACGACCACCTCATTCTCTTTCACGACTTACCTGTATTGAGCTTGTATATCATCAGCAGGCATCATTATGACTGGCAGTAAGGGAGACTTGTGTCCACCTTGGTGCACATGTGGTGGTGAATGAGCCTCACTTCTGCTGTAGTTAGCTCTGTATTCCGTGGCTTCCGCCATATTGGTCGAGGACAAATTAACAAAATATTAATAAATGTTCTATTATTTAATAAAAAAAAAATAAAAAATCGTACAATAACAGTAACTATTGCACTTTATATCGACCACTCCTAATTCTGTTTAATTAGTCGAATAATTGCTACTTTGGCGTGGAATGGCTAATATAGGCATAATTATTGCAAGTAATATTAACATGAGAAAACTGGTAGTTAGTTATAGGCATGGGCGGGTAAGAACCAGCCCACACGACGTGTGTTAAGTTGGCTACCATAGCAACTGAAACATAGTTCGCGGAACCTTTATCAATGCCAATAATGAATGCCATTACATGATTGAGTTACGTTTTTGTGCGAATTAATATAACGGTAACCGTACGGTAATTGTGATATTTGTATTGTTTGTAGGTATTGTGATATTTGTCAGTACAGCAGCCGCCAGACGGCCGCACGGTATGTTTGGTATGCCTTACGGCAATAGACTATACGGTCGTACGGCCATGGATGAGGCCGTACACGTTGACCTTACGGCCGTGCGGCCGAGTATAAATAGGTCTGAAGGGTCAGCTCAGCAGGGACGTATCATGGATTTACGGGTTAATGGGAACCCAGGGGTAAAGTAAAAGGTCATTATTACTAATAATAAATTAATAAACATCAATCTTCTGAAGAAATTCTATATAGATGATTTCAAGTACCGGTACCCCCAAATCCAATTTTTCAGATTTTCACTTTTTCCTAATATTACACCACCCAAAAGACGTCATTCATATATTTCGGTATATTTAGTCACATACTGAAATCGTACACGCGTGGCGTAGTGACATCCTGGGAAATAATGTGGGAATGTGATATAAAATTGGAAAATATAATGATAAATCTATTCCAATCAAATTGATTCCACTCCGGTAAAATACTGAAGAGTGAAAAAAAAAGGTGATTATACTCTCCAAAAAACATGATAATGACTTTCGTTAGTACAATAGGTTAGGTAAGGTTATGTTTTGGTTAGAATAACGTGCCATTGGAACCGGCTCCTTTTCATTAATTGATAATTTAACATTGAGTCATTGTTTGGCAAGATGGGATTTGCGTCCATTCTCACCATCTGTCTCGCATTCGTACTTCTCTACCAATAAACATCACATAGCTAATACGGCTAATAAGTTTTCACATCATCAGTTCATCGCATCACTATTAAAAAAATTCTGAAAGGTTTTCAACACCAATCTCTATCCATGATTGGTGAACCACAAGCCCACACACGCTGAGTAAACTATCAGAGCTCTGATTTAGCAGTATGCTCCTTCCAAAGACAGGAGCTGCATTCTTATTTCTCACTAGATGACAGCCTAGACTAGACAACTATATGACACAAACTTTCGCACTAAGAAAGAAGACGATTACTGGTACCGGTATCGTCTCCAGTCATGGCCCAACAATAGTGTAAACGCTACACCGATGACGGACGGCAGGCAACCGACAACTGACAACCGTTATTACTCACAAAATTAAACTGGAACCTGCGTTCCTGACTCTCGTTTATTGTTTTGATTAGAATAACCAGCCACCTTAACCTGGTCTTTTTCTCTCTTAAAGTTTATAACGGTTGTCTGCTGTCGGCTGTGTTTCCTTTCTATATAAAGCTTTCATGCTGCTCAGAACGAGTTAATTTTCAGAGATAAATCGCCTACCAAGGCTTCCCTGTGATTGGTTGGGAGTGGGAGGACGACAGTGGGAGAAGACCCTTACAATCCCATTCTCCCTTTTCATTTCAAATTGGATCCGAAACACCAAAAGCATTATATATTATAAAAATACTTAAAACTTAGGAGGCCTTAAACAATTTATTACAATAGTCGAGCTCGAGAGTTTACTAATAATATGCGCAGGAACATCTGTGTATAATGAAATAACTACATAAACATAACGTGGAAGAGTAAGTAATCTTCGACAATTAACCATCACATTCTATATGAAAATATTCATGTCAAAATCTTATAGATTTTTACCAGCGTGTAAACAAATCGGACTTTCTAGGACCACGAACGGCGCGTAGAAAGAAACTATAACGCCGTGTTTTGAAATGCGCATTCAAGCACCCCAAATTTTATTTAGAAGTACCTGGTTACTAAGACTATTCTTGAATAACAACAGGTTTAATAGTTTCACAGGTTATACTTTAGTTTAAACAAATCCGTAATTCTAACTATTGATGACATATTGAACTGAACTTTTCCAATAATATCAAAATGTATATTTCATTGCATTAATCCACGACGTTTTACATTCACCGCGAGTTGTATACGGTGCTAGTGGACGCGAGTTTCATCGCCTCCTCAACCTTCCCTTGTAACAACCGTGTGTTCTCATCTATCCACTGTAACGAGTCCATGTGAGCGTTGAGAATGCGAGCGACTTGGCGTAGAGGATCATCAGTCGCATCCGATCCCCCAACATCGGGGCCATTCACGTTATCTATAACCTCCCGCAGTTCCTCTGCGATGCCTTGCAACTGCGAGTCCAAACTCTCGGCCAACTTATAAGTGGTCTCCCTCTCCCCGTCCGCGTACACGTTGCTCGCCACGTTCATTTCCGCGGTATTCGCGTTCTCCTCCAACGCCGACAGTATCGTAGCTAACTCCCGTTGCTGACTCCCTATGTAATCCATCTCGCAGTCCAGTTTATCCTGGTCCACGGTAACCTTTTCAACATCTTCCTGTAAACTAACTATTTTCTCGCCGTTCTCTATTAGCAACCGATCCCAAGCGTTCACCTGAGTCGCCTGATTGATAAACACCTTCTCTGATTCCTCCATATCGATCTTCCATTGATTCAGTAGATCCTCTAGTTGTTTGTACGAGAGGGAAGTTAAAGGGGAGGAAGTTACCGAGAGAGACGTCGAGGTATTTGCGACTCCGAGGCCCGACGCTGTAGTAACGGCTGGGGTAGCGGTGGGAGGCATCAACAACCCGGGGGTTGTGGACGACGCTGTCGACGGCGTCCCGAACGCCGGGAAGGACGGAGCTACGACGTGGGTTCGTTGTACGGACGGGGGCGGTTTACTTTCGGGAATAGAAGTGGCGGTTGGGACGCTGGTACTAAACGGTTGGACGGCGGTGTGGGGGGTTTCGCTTAGAGTAACCGGGACAGCGGCCGCTGTTGGAACGGCAGTTCCGGTGGATGGGGCCGAAGCTAAAGAACCGAAGAGTCCCGATGTCGACGATACAGTGGACGGAGCAGTGGAACCAGCAAACCCGCTGGTCGCCGGGCCAAACCCTGGCGGTTTAGCGGCGCCGCTCGTGGTTGGGAAGGAGAATCCTCCAGCGGCCGTGCTGATAGCAGATACCGGTTGCGCAGCAAAAGCAAACCCACCAGCAGGCTGAGTGGTGGCACCAAACGCAGCAGCGGGCTGAGTGGTGGCACCAAACGCACCAGCGGGCTGAGTGGTGGCACCAAACGCACCAGCGGGCTGAGTGGTGGCACCAAACGCACCAGCGGGCTGAGTTATGGCACCAAACGCACCAGCTGGTTGAGTTGTGGCACCAAACCCACCAGCGGGTTGAGTCGTGGCACTATACCCAGCAGCGGGCTGCGTAGTGGCACTAATCCCAGCAGCGGGTTGATTAGTGGCACCAAACGCACCAGTGGGTTGAGTTGTGGCACCAAACGCAACAGTGGGTTGATTTGTGGCACTAAACCCAGCAGTTGGCTGAGTTGTGGCACCAAACCCAGCCGCGGGTTGAGTTGCGGAACCAAACCCAGCAGCGGGTTGAGTTGTAACACCAAACCCAGCAGCGGGTTTAGTAATGGAACTAAACCCAGTGGCGGACTGCGTAGTGGCACCAAACCCAGCAGCGGGTTGAGTTATGGTACCGGTAACAAATCCAGCAGCGGGTTGAGATGTGGCACCAAACCCACCGGTAACAAACCCAGCAACGGGTTGAGATGTGGCACCAAACCCAGCAGTGGGTTGAGTTGTGGCACCAAACGCACCAGTGGGTTGAGTTGTGGCACCAAACCCACCAGTGGCTTGAGTTGTGGCACCAAACCCAGCAGTTGGCTGAGTGGTGGCAGCAAACCCAGCAGCGGTTGTAGCAGTGAAACCAAAAGAAACCGTAGATTGGGTCGGCACTCCAAACCCACCAGTTGGTTTGGCGGCAACCCCGAACACACTAGGAGATTGAGATATAGCTGCAGAAGGTTGAGCCACAGATCCAAACAGTCCCCCTGGAACTGAAGAAGTTTGTTGACCAGTTTGTGCGCCGAATAAGTTAGTGGAGGACTGCTGCGTTAAACTCCCAAATCCGCCAGCTGTGTTTGGCGCCGCTGCTCCGAATAACCCACCCGTTGCCGGTTGCGTTCCGAATCCGCCGGTCGCGGAAGGTTGCTGTGCCGTCGCACCGAATATTCCAGTCCCGGCAACGGGTTGCGATGTGGCGGCGGATCCGAATAAACCGCCCCCCGATGCGACGGGTTGTGCCGCTCCTAATCCTGCGGGACTGGCTGCGAAGGTAAACGGGGCGGATCCTGTAGAGAGTGAAGGTTTACTAAGGAATGAACTTCCTGTTGATCCCGAAACAGATCCAAAGGAAAACTGTGCTGTTGACGATTTCTGCTGCTGAGATTGACCAAACATTTTCAACTACCGGTAGGCCTATCTGGCCTATCTGTCAGTCTGTAATCTGTAGGCCTATAATAGGTATAATAGGGGGTGTTTGAAAAAGGTGGACACATGCACAAAAAACATAGATAATAGTCTGACCAATCAGAAACGTATTGAAGCAATGCTATTTATTAGTGATTGGACTGTCAACCTTTTTCAGGTTTCAATTATCTATCTATAATGGGCATGCTGGAAGCAGTTGCATTAAGAATGCTGCCGGTGTCCTAGGCGTATCTACCCTCACGCCTCACCCCCCCCCCCCCCCCCCTGCGGATACTAGCGTACATGTGGATTTATTGGTTTATTTTTGTAACCTAATTAAAACTGTCATTAGTAGCAATAAAGTCCCGATGCTCTAATCTAAGAAATTTTGTGGAATTTACTGTAGGATCCAAAATATTTAAGGTTGGGGTTACATGACCTTTTTATAATTAAGGCTTTGGGCCTCCATTTCCACTTTGAATTAGGGTTTCGGACCTCCACTCCCAAAATATGGGGACTTATTTACCTCCCTCGGTGCGCTCGGTCGTTTAATAACAGATCTCGGGATGAACGGTAAATAAAGCATAATATATTTCCCTCACAGTACAATAGGTAGTTGTTATAATTAACTTTATACTGTAATGAATGAGTTAGAATATTGACGTTCCAATATTGATGCTAAGGCTGTAAGGCTCAGCTCTCAGACTTCGTGGCTCGCCCCATATTATTGAACTAGGCCTATTTCGACAACTTCGGTTTGTCACAGTAAGTATGGGATAATAATAACAATAATAATCCCAGAATACATAAAAACCTTCTGAAATTTTTTGAAAAACGTGGACAGAGCTGCTCTAATGTGCAAATCAATCTGATTGGTCAATTCATTGCCTGTTCTTTCTCAACCCAGTCCACCTTATTCAAATTTGAAAAAGGTGGACAACAAAGCTGAAAAAGGTGGACAAGCTGTGTGACGCAAATCGCCCGTGATTGGTCTGTCCGTTGTCCATGTTTTCTGTGTCCAGTCCACCTTTTTCAAACACCCGTATAATTTGTACATAATCTGTATAATATAATAATCTATGTTATTGCAGTTCAGTCTGTCAGTAGTTTGCTATTGTGGTACCGGTACCGCCGCCGTCAGCCGTCAGGCCGTCTGTATTTGCAATATTTATTTTCAGTTTTTGTACCAGTCAGCCAGAGCTAGTTCAGCAGTTTTACAAAATTAATCGGCGTATCCACCTTGGGTTCCACCAAAGTCCAAAGGTTCCACTTCCACCTTGGTGTAGTGGTTGCATTGAATTCACATCTCCCGTAGGTCGTGGGTTCGATCCTCACATGGGCCAGGGCAGTTTTCGTTTCGGCACGATTGCTTTAAAGGGACCAGCCAGGGCGCATCTCTGCCTTGCATCCTTAAGTGGTAGCTAAATGAGTACTGGAGTTTCCTCTGGGGAGTAAAGTTCTGGGGGACCGTACTGGCTGACTGGAAATAAGTCGTCAGACTTTGTGCGTAATCCCTGGCAGGCCTAGCGGCCGAAGAAAATTTACTTTACTTTACTTTTATCTACAGATATACTTATACTGTTACAGTCAAGGACTACTGCTTCAGTAGTCTTTGGTTACAGTCTATACCAGTACAGCAGTCTGGCAGTACCCACCGATGTATAACTTTAAATCGTTAAATACAAACAATATAACAGTAAGCAAGGATCATTACCACTACCATATAAAGGTGGTGGTGGGCGTGGGGTGGACGTAGACATCATCCCTTCCACTCTATTCCTTAGTAACTTATAAAGCCCACTACCGACTTTGCCACTTATATTTTATTTGTATATTATAATATTATAATTATATATTAGGCCTATATTATTATATCTGCTGATAGTTTTGAAGAGGTGTGTTAAAACGTGTGTCTAGAATCTAGATGGTTCAGAAAATTTATACAACAT
The DNA here is from genome assembly GCA_032718475.1 of Nemertoderma westbladi. Taxonomy (NCBI): domain Eukaryota; kingdom Metazoa; phylum Xenacoelomorpha; order Nemertodermatida; family Nemertodermatidae; genus Nemertoderma; species Nemertoderma westbladi. The sequence continues at coordinate 20,013 of JAUCBJ010007179.1, forward strand.
ATTTCATTTTGGGCCAGTTTGTCGGAAGATTATGCTGGAAGTCGGTTAGCCAATCATAGACAAGTATTTTCGGTATTCTATCTGTCCATTCCCTGCCTCTATAATTAATAGACTGGCTGTTGCAACTGACTCTGTCTTATGGCGTCTGATTTGAGCCAAAATACCTTAGAATTATAAATGTGTACCTTACATTTTTAATTAGCTTATATTTATAAGCATCGCTTAAAAGTATGGTATTTTATTGCATTTGAATTTATACATCGCTTAAAAGTAAGCTATGTTTTATGTAGTAGACTTTAATAAATCGCTTAAAAGTAAGGTATTTTTTACAAGTTCTCTTAAAACATCGCTTAAAAGTAAGCTATGTTTTTTGTATTTGCCGTGAAAATCGCTTATAAGTAAGCTATGTTTTTGCAATTGCCTTGAAAATCGCTTAAACGTATGGTATTTTATTGCATTTGAATGTATACATCGCTTAAAAGTAAGCTATGTTTATGTAGTTGACTTTAATAAATCGCTTAAAAGTAAGGTATTTTTTACAAGTTCTCTTAAAACATCGCTTAAAAGTAAGCTATGTTTATGTAATTGACTGTAATAAATCGCTTTAAATAAGGTATTTAATTGCAGTTCTGTTCCAACATTGCTTAAAATGAAGTATGTGTTTATGCAGTAATATAGTTTAAAATAAGCAATGTTTTTACAGTGTCGTTTAAACATAGTTTAAAGTAAGCTATGTTTTTGCAGTGTTTTGTCCAATCAAATGCGTTGTTGACAATATCTGCAATTAGTAAATAGATCACGAGAGGGCGCTGTTGAGCAATTGTTGTATTCCAGTATTCGATCAGCAAAATCGAATTTCTGATATGTAGGGTACACGGTACGGACAGTACGGTAACAGTATTGTTATAGAGTACTGCAGTAGCCAGTAGGTATGTCATCTGAAAATTTCATCTTTGAAATTGAGAGCCTAATACGGAGGTGCCAACAAATTGCAGATGATACATATAAGCAGCAGCTACTTTGATGCCGAGCAATAGGTAAACTTAATAACCAATGCACCCATTCACGGAGGCTTCGATTTAAATCAATTATTCCAGAATTACGTGTTGTACTGGTATCGGCGGCGCTAGGGCTATTACCTGTATCCCCATCCTCTATTATGCGATCCAGTACATCAATCTTATATTGAAAAATACGTGTTAAATATTCTATTATATTTAAGTTTGAAAATGTCTCATCTTCTGAAATTTGTTGGCACCTCCGTATTAGGCTCTCAATTTCCGAGATGAAATTTTCGGATGCCACACCTACTGCAGTGTAACTTCTGTATACTGTTAACCGTACGATTCGATTTTGCTGATCGAATACTGGAATACAACAATTGCTCAACAGCGCCCTCTTGTGATCTATTTACTAATTGCAGATATTGTCAACAACGCATTTGATTGGACAAAACACTGCAAAAACATAGCTTACTGTGCACTATGTTTAAACGACACTGTAAAAACATCGCTTACTTTAAACTATGTTTAAACGACACTGTCAAAAACATAGTTTACTTTAAACTATATTACTACATAAACACATACTTCATTTTAAGCAATGTTGGAACAGAACTGCAATTAAATACCTTATTTAAAGCGATTTATTACAGTCAACTACATAAACAGCTTACTTTTAAGCGATGTTTTAACAGAACTTGTAAAAAATATCTTAATTTTAATCGATTTAATAAAGTCAACTACATAAACATAGCTTACTTTTAAGCGATGTTTTATCAGAACTTGTAAAAAATACCTTACTTTTAAGCGATTTATTAAAGTCAACTACATAAACATAGCTTACTTTTAAGCGATGTATAAATGCAAATGCAATAAAATACCATACTTTTAAGCGATTTTCAAGGCAATCGCAAAAAATTTGCTTACTTATGAGCGATTTTCAAGGCAAATACAAAAAACATAGCTTACTTTTAAGCGATGTTTTAACAGGGATACGCGATATATGACACTGCTGTATAAGTTCATTGAATGACTGTTGATTTCGAAACATTTAATTCAAAACTATATAAATGTTAATATAATGTTGGATTTTTTTTTTGTAATAATTAACAGATGAACTATATTTCATTAATTTATTTTTTTTATCTAATCACATTATTAAATAACGAAGCACAGAAATAATACTAAGATTGAATATTTAATTGAAGGTACAGTACCGAATTGAATATTTGAATGGGAGAATCTTTTAGGCTCATTAAGCCAAGGAATGCCTGTTCACCACCATGGGTGATCTTTCACAGTAAACCCTTCCACTCCGTTTCCCAAGTTGCCTTGGTTCCCAATCGACCACTGAAGGATAAAAGCCGGGGTTGGGCTAGGCTGCAGCATTTAAAGCACTGTGCCCAAACAGTACTGCCCCATCTAGGGATCGAACATTGAATATTTGAGATTGCATAAGATAGAGTATTGAATATTGAATATCTTCGGCCGTCATCCCTTTGGTGACTGCATTGGCAACCATTTCGACAGTTTCGATTGGTTTCGGCTCTTCAGTCCCCGAATAGACCGATGGTCGGCATGGTTGCTGTCCCCATGACTGAGGCTGCATTACCAACCAAAATTGCCATCTCCAGGCGTTGGAGCAGAAACTGGTGTGACCGCGGTTCGTGGGTGGCACTGTGGAGACGAGCCCCGATCTCCCGGAGGAAGGCGGATGTCTCTGGACCGGGGCGGCCAAAGGTCTCAAAGGCCACTGGGTGAAAGAAATGGCCCCACTCCATTAGGTCGCGATACTTAGAGTTTTTAATGCGCTCCGCCCCCTTAAGCTGAGTGCCCCTCCGCAATGATGGTTTGTTAAAGGTGGCTGGGGGCCAGTGGATCTAGTAATAATTAACGCAAAGATATGATTAGGTAGGCCTACGTGATATTACTGTATTAATTTCTCAAACCAAACCTCCATTGACGTCAAATATATCCAATTTCTCAATCCATACTAATCCGTATGTAATAATACTAATAATGCAGTAATGTACACTGTAATACAATACCGGTAATGTCAATGTCCAACCAAACAATGCGTTGAGTGTTATCGGACCAGCCTCCGAGAAATGTTAGGCTAACGGCACCTCGCTCTGTCGCATCAGTTTTTGTAGTGGTCAGGTGGTCTAGTTCCAGGCTACCAGAATCCGTTAGGCCTAGTGCATGATATAGAATCAGCACATCCTGACATCTGTGCAACTCCTGAACTCACGCGAGCATTTTACAGATGGTGGTCTAATTTATATGGTCTTGTACCGCGAAACCGTGTATTATTTGTATTTACAGATGTAGGCTAAATTTCGGGTCTTGTACCGTGCACAGTACTGGTGGGCCTACACAGCTACTGCTATTTTGCCTAATACAGGTCCCAGAGGTAAATCCTTACCCCACAGGCTGTTACCTCTCTGACTGACAGCGCAACAGCCCTCTCTCATTTTCAAGGCAATCGCAAAAAATTTGCTTACTTATGAGCGATTTTCAAGGCAAATACAAAAAACATAGCTTACTTTTAAGCGATGTTTTAACAGAACTTGTAAAAAACACCTTACTTTTAAGCGATTTATTAAAGTCAACTACATAAACATAGGTTACTTTTAAGCGATGTTTTATCAGAACTTGTAAAAAATACCTTACTTTTAAACGATTTATTAAAGTCAACTACATAAACATAGCTTACTTTTAAGCGATGTATAAATGCAAATGCAATAAAATACCCTACTTTTAATCGATTTAATAAAGTCAACTACATAAACATAGCTTACTTTTAAGCGATGTTTTATCAGAACTTGTAAAAAATACCTTACTTTTAAGCGATTTATTAAAGTCAACTACATAAACATAGCTTACTTTTAAGCGATGTATAAATGCAAATGCAATAAAATACCATACTTTTAAGCGATTTTCAAGGCAATCGCAAAAAATTTGCTTACTTATGAGCGATTTTCAAGGCAAATACAAAAAACATAGCTTACTTTTAAGCGATGTTTTAACAGAACTTGTAAAAAATACCTTACTTTTATGCGATTTATTAAAGTCAACTACATAAACATAGGTTACTTTTAAGCGATGTATAAATTCAAATGCAATAAAATACCATACTTTTAAGCGATTTTCAAGGCAATCGCAAAAAATTTGCTTACTTATGAGCGATTTTCAAGGCAAATACAAAAAACATAGCTTACTTTTAAGCGATGTTTTAAGAGAACTTGTAAAAAATACCTTACTTTTAAGCGATTTATGAAAGTCAACTACATAAACATAGCTTACTTTTAAGCGATGTACAGTATAAATGCAAATGCAATAAAATACCATACTTTTAAGCGATTTTAAAGGCAATCGCAAAAAATTTGCTTACTTATGAGCGATTTTCAAGGCAAATACAAAAAACATAGCTTACTTTTAAGCGATGTTTTAAGAGAACTTGTAAAAAATACGTTACTTTTAAGCGATTTATTAAAGTCAACTTCTTAAAACATAGCTTACTTTTAAGCGATGTATAAATTCAAATGCAATAAAATACCATACTTTTAAGCGATGCTTATAAATATAAGCTAATGAAAAATGTAAGGTACACATTTGTAATTCTAAGGTATTTTGGCTCATATCAGACGCCATACTGTCTCAGTGGGCAGTGGGTAATAGTCCACTGGATAACACAAGATAACCTACTGGAGAGACCGCTTCCAGACCGCATTCTAACTACCAACTCAAAGGATGCAGATTGCAGATGCCGTTGTCATCATATCAGATGTAATAAAATGTATAATGTGTAAAGGGCAAGAAAGCCGTGCGCTTATTGCACCCTGGTAAAACATTTGATATAGTCTGATAGTACAGTAAGTAGGATAGCAACAATCTGCACCAGGTTAAAGACAATATGATTTAATTAATTAGGCCTGTATATACGTAGGTTAAAAATGATTTAAAAATTTAAAAACTGAGTATCCCAGGATGGATAGTACGTAGGTTAAAAATAATTAAAAAATTTAAATAATTAAAACTTTTCCGCTGCTGCTATCTTTTATATTATAATATTTTATGTCATATCGGTTATGTACAGTATGTGTACGTAGGTTATGTACAGTATGTGTATGTAGGTTATGTACAGTATGTGTATGTAGGTTAAAAAACGATTTAAATATTTCAATAATGATTGGGAAATTTAGCGCTGTCACATGTATGTACTGTATAAGCGATAATAAATTTAAATTATAGGCACTGTGATTTTATATAGGTTATGACGTACACTCGTACAGTACGTTATGTGGGTTAAAAATAATTTAAATTTAAATGGGGTGTAAATAACAAATTGTTTGTATGAACATTAGCTAGCACACGGCTAATTCGATTATGTCTCTAAATTAGATAGAAAATACAAAAATACAACAAGGCGATCTAAATTAGATAAAAGGTTAGATAGAGAATGTATTTAGGCCAAAATGTGTGCGTTATTAATATACTGTAATATGTGAGAGTTATAGGTTACAATACCAGAAGCAATAAGTAAACTATATTGGTTGTGTCATGACAGTATAAGCGATAATAAATTGCAATTATAGGCACTGCGGTTATGTATACAGTATGTTAAGTGGGTTAATAAAAATAATATAAAATAACAAATTTTTGTAAGAACATTAGCTAAGCACACGGAAAATTTGATTATGTCTATATAAATTAGATATAAAATACACCCAGACGATATAACTTGGTTAATAGTAAAATATAAAAAAAAGTTAGATAGAGCATTTAGACAAAATACAACACAAAAAACACAATATTTGGGCCGAAATATGTGCGTTATTAACGATATACTAATGTGAGCTTGGTTGCAATACCAGCAACAATACGTACATTGTAGGACAATTGGTTGTGTCTGTAAACTAAATTAAAATTAAATTAAAATAAATGGAGGTAGAGTAAATAATGAGAATTAAAATGAATCCTACCAAGAGGGAACACACTTGTAGCTGTGACCCTTATAATGTTCGTTTAACCGTGTTTTATAAATGTTTAAATTTGCGGCTGTCAGTACGTTTTCGGTTAGTGAGTTCCATATATCAATAACACGAAAATGGGATGAGCCAGTGCGAAATTTCAGACGTGCGCGAGGTTTGACCAACTTCATTGAGTGACCTCGGCAGGCTGTGGAGTACAGAGTGAAATAGCGTCGCCACTCGATCGAATCAACACCGGTAAGCATGAGGTCTGCCCGAGTACGACGGTACTCAAGGGTTCGTAGACCGAGCTGTGTAAGTCTGGCTGGATATGGAGTATCACGGAGTGTTCGAACTAACCGGGTGGCTCGTCGCTGTGCCGTAGTAGTACAGTAAGTAACCGAATTTCGCCAATGCGACTGGGAGACCGCACAGGGGATGCTTATTCAAGTGCTGGTCTACTAACCAGGGCTTTGTAAAGGTTTATGAACATTTCCTTGTCCAAATTCTTGAAGCAACGGTAAATGAGTCCGAGTATTTTGTTTGCCTTTTTGACGATTGTGGCAATGTGGGTCGAGAAGTTTAGGTTGCTTTGGACCAGGACTGCCAAGTCTTTTTGTAAAAATGTGGACTTTAGTGAGTGGGAACCAAGTGTATATGGTAACTTAGGATTTTGATTGCCAATGTGCATTACCTTACATTTGTCACATTTGTTGGTTAAAAAGAAGTTGCCACAATTTGTTTCAGCAGTCCAGGACACCCAGATCGCTTTGTAGTGGGGGTTGGGCAATATAGGTGATTTTACTGGGTTCGATATAGCGCTGTCTTTGAGGTCATCGGCGAAAAGATGAATGAGCTGCGTGAGAAGAGTGGGAACATCATCCACGTATCCAAGGAATAGGAAAACTCCAGCAACACTTCCTTGAGGAACCCAACTGTCAACAGGTAGCCATGGTGATGCTTTAAAACTGATGATCACGCGTTGATATCTACAAGAGAGAAACGCCCGAAACCAATTTAATAACTTGCCAGTTACTCCAAGGGCCTATTCCAGTACTCCAAGGGCCTGCAATTTGACAATCAGTCTCTGGTGTGGCACTGAATCAAAAGCTTTCCAAAAGTCCAAGCACGCAATGTCGATGCACATGTGATCATCTTTTATTGCAGAGTGCATTATCGTCCTTTCTGGAAACCGTATTGGTCATAGGTTATTTTCCTTCATGTAGGGCCTAGCTGTATGCTTCATCGACAATGTTTCGTTCTATAAGTTTGCAGACCACACTGATGTTAGACTGATAGATTGAAATTTTCACGCAAATATTTACTACCATTCTTAAATTGTGGAGAAATGTTGGCGAACTTCCAATCAACTGGTAGCGCTCCTTCATTAATTGACTTATTAAATAATGAAGCCAGGGGCTCAGCAATTGTATCAGATAGGCCTAGTTCTTTTATAACTTGTGGATAAACTTGATCAGGACCAGTAGCACCAGCCTCTCATTTCGTTGATTGACTGAAGAACTGATTCATATGTGATGTTGATGGTAGATATGCTTGAATTAATTTCTTGAGAATATTGAGCAGAAGGAATATGTGAAAGGTCCTCTTTCGCAAATGCAGTATGGAAATATTTATTTAAAAGTGTAGCCTTTTCGATATCAGCTGTAGCAAACGTTTTAAAACTACATGGTTGCTAGCTCCAAGACATTGTCTAAAAGTGGGTGTGTTGATCATGAACTCGTTATTGGTCAGGATGAAATCTAACAGACTAGGGGCACAGCCAATACGATACCGAGTGGGTTTATCAACATGTTGGAAGAGAAAGTTGTCGTGAATGCAAGAGATGATATTGGTTTCAAACTTGTCATTCAGTCATTTCAGGAAATTGTAGTCCAACATACAATAGGCATGTTGAAGACTCCCACAGATAAGAACTTCCCTTCTTTGGTGGCGACACAAGCATTGTCAAGCAACTCGCATAGGCCCTAGTGTATTAAATTATCGATTTGATGGACTTCGGTAGATGCATCCCATTACAAGGGAGTCTTTTAGGTTGCTGCTATAAATCCTTGTCCATAATGATTCCAGTAGGCTGGTAGGTTGTTGTGTAGAGACTCAATGAAAGGAACTTTGTAGTCAGTTGCAACAACACCATCACCACCTTGACATAAATTATGATCCCACGATGACATTGTTCATTTTGAAAGTTAGTCAGACTAGAATACCCAGTCAGCCAGTAGTTATTTTCGGATATAGTTTATTTTTAGTTTTATTTATTTCAACGCAACACTAATACAATATAAGTATTATCGTTGGAGATACCGGTAAATTGTTAATTATACAGTATAGTCACCAATATTGATTTCACCATTAATAACGACTATGCACAATATGATACATGACATGTTCCACAGATCTATGTAGTAAACCTCACAAACCACTGGTTTACGGGGCGGCGACAACGTACTGCAATGGTGTTTATGTTCTACAACATGGATTAACAAGCCATATACTGTATAACAATACAGATATTAATAAACAGCACTGGAGAATAACTAGAGTGATAACCTGCAACAACAGCAACCGAGAAGCCAATTGGCGGGGGTTATTACACAGTTCCATTTTTGATTACTGTTTATTGTTATGTAGTACTATGCTATGTTTACATATTTGTTCATGTTCACATGTTTTGTTATCGTCTGTACATCGTATCATATTTATCTCGTTTTTATCTTAACTATTATTATCTATGACAAATTTTGACCGAGTTTTGAACGCATAGAATAAGAATAGTGCTAATTTCCTTGTGATTGCCTGATAATTATTTGATAGCAGAAGCTTGAATTTGTAGGGATTGGGTCGTTAATGGTACCAATTGTTAATGTACTTGGTACGGAGTTATGAATATTTGGGACAAACGAGTGCAAAGTGCAGTTCGTCTTCTATTTGGTTCAGGTTACATAGTTCACAAATTCTTTCAGTTCGCGGAACCCTACGCCACCGCCCGGCCTCAATTTGCAAGTCGTGTGATGAACAACGGAATTTAGCTAGAATGTGTCGGAGTCGCGGTGAGTCCTTTAGGCTGTCCAGATACGGTTCTGTTTCAAAGCTCCTTTTGCTATATAACTGTCCTTTAGGGGATCCGGCCAGAGCTGACCATGTGACGGGATCGATGGATCCCGATTTATCCAGTTTGGGTTTATATACGCGTCCCCGCCGTGTGAGTGAAAAGGGTTGTTGTAAGTCCTTCTGATATTGCTGATACAGTGATGCGGTTGATAGTATAATATATACAGAGATAGCACCAGATAATATAATAGTTGTATAAGTATACTGATGACGGCGGCGACGGTTACAAAGTGTTACCGTCGTGCCCTAGCTAATCGAACGACTGAGTAAACTGAATAACTGATTGCTGTCAACTGGTTATATTGCACGGGTTGGCCTTGTTACTGTACCTAGCCGGTGCCTCCCTCCCATTGGCTAATATCCCTGTTGGCGCCCTTTGGAGTGTTTCCCTTCACTCCTGCTATTCTCTCTCTGTCAGGGGTGTGGCCCCTGACCCCTATTGTGTGTTTCTCCTTCCCACTTTGTTGGGGTGACACGAGGTTGATATTGGTAATCAACCTCGTGCTCCCAATATTGCTTAACGGCTTACTTTGTGGGGTGTTAGCGGAATTGAATACGCTAACACTCCCCCCCATGCTATCTTCCCGGTAAGAAGATAGCATCCACCTCAAGTGCGCTACAATTCCGCTGGATCCCGATCTAGTATCGGGTGTGGGGTGGTACTATTTTCTCTCGGAGCCGGCTTTCCAGGCCGCTCCCTATGGGTATGATGTCACTACCCTCTGGCGTCTCGTGTCGGGCCGATCGTGCGCTTCTCTCACACAATTTTTGTTTCCCCGCAGTCTCACCCTCTCACCCTAACTCTCGCATACTCCCGGACCTCCTCGTCCCACACTCTTCCTCTCACTTCTCCTCCCCCACACTTGAATTGCGCCCACGCTCTCTTCGCACTCCGCACTATCACCTCTCTACTCTCTGTCACCCCCTAAGGCCCTAATTTCTAATGCTACCCCTGTGCTATCATACTATCTACCTACTACTTACTTGCTAACTATCTAACTCTCTTACTAACTCTAACTATCTCTAATTCTAACTCTACTAACTCACTAACTCTACTCTCTGCTAAGTCTACTAACTCTTTCCTAACTCTGACTAAAACCCTCCATCTACGTGGCGCTTGTGGTGCCCACAACCATTCTACTACTACTTCTACTCTGCTACTATCTTCCTAACTCTACTAACTCTCTACTACTTCTAACTCTACTATCTGGCACCCTATGTGCCCTCTCTACTACTTCTACACTCTAACTCTACTCCTGGCACCCTATGTGCCCTCTCTACTACTCTACTCTCTACATCTTACTCCCTTTACGTCTACTCGACCTGCACGTGACGCTCTGAGTGCCGGCAGAGTGGGTACGTTAATTATGTGAACTACTACTAACTCTTACTAACTCTACTAACTCTCTACTAACTCTCTACTAACTCAACTAACTCTACTAACTCTCTACTAACTTAACTAACTCTACTACTAACTTCTTGTGCCCGGCACCTCTTGCGCCCGGCACCCACCCTAATTAACATACCCTGCTCTTACATCAAACACGTCATCACGCCCGTGCCCCACTAAGTTCAACGCATCCCCTACTAACTCTAACTACGTGGCGCTTGCGGTGCCCACAACCACTCTGCTTACTACTTCCTACGTGGCGCTTACGGTGCCCACAACCTCTACTGCTACTACTTTCTACGTGGCGCTTATGGTGCCCACAACCCTCTACTGCTCTACTAACTTTCTAACTAACGGTACTACGTACCCTCTTACTCTTACTCTCTCTAAGCTAACGGTACTACGTACCCTCTTACAACTTCTCTAACTCTCTCTAACTAACGGTACTACGTACCCTCTTACTACTTCTAACTAACTCCACTAACTAGCGGTACTACGTACCCTCTAACTAACTTCTCTAACACTAACTAACTGTACTACTCTCTTACTACCTAACTTCTACCTACTTTATTATTTAATTATTTTATTAATTTTTAATTAAATAATTATTTTCCGTGGGAAGGGCGTCTCGCCCTCATTCCCACCCCCCTCAGTCCAAAACATTGGACGACTAAAAACTCTCAGGTGCCCCTTCTTCCAGTAGGCACTCTCCCACTGCCCTCCTATACGTCCTCTAACTCTTCGCCACACTCTCTTCGATACTACCTCTGCTGGCCTCCCCCTTCGTATGTGCGCTGGCATTAAAGGCCTCGACGACCCCCGCTCGTACCTCGGTATACACGACGTCCGCCCATGTAATGCCCCCTCGCACCGTGCCAGTCCTGCGTGCGTATGCAACACGCCTCCTTCTACTTTCCCGGCTCCTTTATGTTTGCTCATGGGCTTCTCTGCCCCTGGTCTAGTCCTTTCACATCCTCTCCCTTTCCAACACTCTCCGGATCTGTGTCCTTTTACCACACATCGATGACATAGTCCGTTTGCGTCTGTGTAGGCTACACGATCTCGTTTGGGCAACGCTTGCCAGTACTTACAACTCCTGGTCTTATGGGTTCCGTCCCGATGTAATTGACATTCGAATCCTGGATTATAGCGTTTCCTGTATAGTCCTTCACGTATCGCGCCTAGGTTTATATGTACCGATTTAGTGTTTTGGTTGTCTAGACTCGGCCTACTGGGTATATTGGGATTGTGTTTATTTTTGGTGTTATTTTCTTTCTGTCCCTGCCACGGTGTGGCCCTGCTACCAGCTAACTGTGGACTAGCAGTCCCCTGTATGGCCGCGTGTGGTAGCGACTGTCCGCACGACCTGTTCTCGTCCAAGGGGTTCGATGTTCTTGCTCCTATTGGGGTATATTGTCGATATTGTGATGGGGGAATGTCACCCTGCCCCCCCCCCCCCCCCCGGCCGGTATGTTTGGTACTGGGGTTGATGTTAATATATTGGGGCCCATACATCTATCTCCAATAACTCTCCCCTCCCCTGGATATATGTTATGTCCCTGTGTATTATAGTCATGCTGCTGTACCGATATAGGCCTACCCACTTCTTGCCTACCTACCGGTATGTACTCCGCGGCTTCCGGGTTTAATCCCGTCGTTCGCGCTACCCTATCGCCTATTCTATCTCTCCCAGCATGGCCTATAATAGTATGTGCAGTAAGGCCTACAGTATGTCCTGCAGTCTGCATGTGCCCTTTCGAACCGAAGTTTATTCTTCTCGAATCTCGAATCTCCCCGCGACTACCGCACTCTCGATCGGCAGCTATATCCCGTCGGGAAGCTTCTCTTCGATCCCCTCTCCTGTTCTCGACTTTGCATTGGTACGTCCTGTACCCCTCTCTTGGCGTGCGGTGCGTTTCTCCGGGGCGACGGCAATCTCCCGAAGTTCGACCCCACTGACTCCCTAACTCCATCTCTACTATCGACGGTCCGCTATCCGTCCTCGCACTCCTATCGTTCGTGGCGACACTTTTTCTACTATCTCCTCTTCTTCTCTTTTCAGTGCAGTATTCCGGCTCGTGAGATCTCTCGTCGACCTCCCGGTTAAACTCCACTGTTCTTCTTCCCTCTTCTAATCGGGCTCGACGCTTCGTCTGCCCTCTCGCGACGTCAACCTGCCTCTCTCTGCTCGATCGCACGCCGCTGGGGATACTCGCAATCCCCCTATTACTCTCCGTCGCCGGGTGTTGCGGTTTACCTAGCTCGGCCCGCGCATTATCCGCCGACGCCTGTGGGACACTCTCTGCCCCCCCCCCCCCTCTCTCTACTAATCTCTCGCGGTGGGGTGCCCGTAGCCCCCCCCCCCCCCACCCGCCACTTCTAACTTCACTATCTCTTACTACACCTTCTGCGTCCCTCTTGTGGGACATTCTCTCCCCCCCTTCTCTCGCCACTAATCTTCTCGTGGTGGGGCGTCCGTAGCCCCCCCCCCCCCCCCCCACTCGCCACTTCTAACTTCACTACCTCTTACTACACTCCTACACCCCTCTTGTGGGGCATTCTCTGCCCCCCCTCTCTCGCCACTAATCTTATGTGGTGGGGCGCCAGTAGCCCCCCCCCCCCCCCACTCGCCACATCTAACTTCACTATCTCTTACTTCGTCTCTACACCCCTCTCTAGTCGACGCACTGTCTCTACTACGGCTGGGTCTATTCACCCCCGCCTCTCTCTCTACTACTGCGTGGCCTACCAGGCCCACCTCGGGTTGGCTCAACCCCGCTACCTCCTGCCTACCAACTACGTGGCCTACCAGGCCGCCGTCGGGTTGGCTCAACCCCGCCACTTCCTGCCTACTAACTACGTGGCCTACCAGGCCCCCGTCTGCCGGGCTATGCACGTCTGACACGTTCATATTAATAGCACCATTCCCAATATTATTTGTTAAATCAATTAAATTATTAGAATTTGAAACGGGATTATTATTTAAATTATTTAAATTAGAATTATTATTATTTTCAAAATTTAAATTATTATTCGAATTATTTGAATTATTCTGAATATTTGAATTAATATTATTATTTGAATTTAAATTTAAATTACCGGGTAAAATATTTCCTGTAATAAAGGGATTAGGGTTATTTACTACGGTACTATTAATATTAACTATTTCTAACGTACTACTACTACCCCCCCCCCCCCCCCCGCCCGTACGGCTACACCAGTTCTGGTTCTCTCGCCCGGTGTATGTAAGTGGGGTCTCACTCTCTGATAGTTCCAACCGCGCCAGTTCTAGTCGGCGCTGATTCAGTTTGGCTTGATATTGCGTAAGCCCTCTTAGTCTGGGCACGCAAATCATCCCGCACGCGCTTACTCTCTATCTCTCTCTCTCGTATACTCTGCTCGGCCAACTCTGCCTTTCTCGCAATCGTCTCATACCACCTCGCCGGCTCGCTCTCTACTCTCATCTCCCGCTCTCTACACTCCTCGGCTCTCTCTCTACACTCCTCGGCTTTCTCTCTATACTCCCTCGCCAACTCTCCTAACCTCTCTGAAAATGCGGTTTCCTCTCTCAATTGTCTCTCTAACTCATTCTGCTCATTCGCCACCATTTCTAATTTATACGTCAGAATCTCCCGCACCCTTCTTTCTTTTGCGGAGGATGTAGCAGACTTATCGGTTGCGACGGACTCCCGTCGCCCCTCCGTCCCACCAACTTTCCCCCGCCTCCCGGAACTTCCTCCGACCGACGAGACCGAATCCTCGGAGTTAACCTCGGATTCGCCCTCCTGCGGTCTCCTCCAACCCACTAATTTTACTCCCCGGGCATCGACTAAGTATGGCCCTATGTACACTACACTAGGCTGCATACCCCTACACTCCCATAGTTCAATCAGTTCGCTGGCAACTCCCTCTCGCTCTCTCCTCGGCTAGTTCTCTCTGCCCAAAACGCATTAGGTAATCAAAGTGTCTGTTCGACTCACCTAGTCGTTTCCTCAATCTCACCTCGTCTATCTTCGCCCCTCCTTTGGCCTCTCTCAGTTGCTTCCGGGTCGCGAGGTAGGCTCGTCGGAGCCAGTCGCCGACTCCGACGTCCTCGTTGCCGACATCTCCTCTATCCTTCCGTGTCCGGCGTCGTACCGTCGGCCCCACCATCGCCGTTCCGGTGGACCGTCCGTCGTCCTCGGCCTGTGGCTGGCCGGCGACATCGGTACGTCGACCCTCGCTCCGCGTCGACTCGTCTTTCTCTTCTCCCGACTCGTCTCTCCTTTCTCGTTGTAGACGGCCCCCCTTCTCTTGGATTGCCGGATCGTCTGTAGTCGATGGATCCGGCGTCGTGGGTCGATACCGTCTCGCCGTGGCCTCGCGGATCGTTAGGTTGTCGTCCGGGGTCCGCGGCGGTGTCGTCTTCTCCTCTTGACTCATCTTTATACTGGCTGGCAGTCGCAGTCTCGATAGTAGGCCCTGGGTAACTTTGTAACTGTGACGGGATCGATGGATCCCGATTTATCCAGTTTGGGTTTATATACGCGTCCCCGCCGTGTGAGTGAAAAGGGTTGTTGTAAGTCCTTCTGATATTGCTGATACAGTGATGCGGTTGATAGTATAATATATACAGAGATAGCACCAGATAATAGAATAGTTGTATAAGTATACTGATGACGGCGGCGACGGTTACAAAGTGTTACCGTCGTGCCCTAGCTAATCGAACGACTGAGTAAACTGAATAACTGATTGCTGTCAACTGGTTATATTGCACGGGTTGGCCTTGTTACTGTACCTAGCCGGTGCCTCCCTCCCATTGGCTAATATCCCTGTTGGCGCCCTTTGGAGTGTTTCCCTTCACTCCTGCTATTCTCTCTCGGTCAGGGGGGTGGCCCCTGACCCTTATTGTGTGTTTCACCTTCCCACTTTGTTGGGGTGACACGAGGTTGATATTGGTAATCAACCTCGTGCTCCAAATATTGCTAAACGGCTTACTTTGTGGGGTGTTAGCGGAATTGAATAAGCTAACAGACCACCAACCTTACACAAATTGGTCTTTGATAATTTTTTTTTACTTTGAACAAAAACTGGCATTCTGAATTTATCGCTTGGTCTTGCCACACCCAGGAAAAACCCAGACTGTTTATGAGGTCCCTTGTAAGTGACACCCAGTTAACCACTGAGTTGTCGTTCAGTACATCCTGATAAAGAAGATTGTACGTTTGTTTTAGTAACCGGTTATCTGGCAACTTTATTATGCGCGTCCAAAATTTTACAATGTAAAATTTTCGACGCAAGGCTAAAGGTACCGCGCCACTTTCCCCGTATACCATAAAATTTGGTGTACTGCGCTGTATTCCTAAAACCCTTTTAATGAATCCAAAATGGACACGTTCGGCAGCCGGTGCCATGTGAAAGCCCCACACCTCTGATCCGTACATAAGTATAGGTAATATTAAACATTCGAATAGTCTGTATCGCAATTCGAATGTAACATTTGGGAAACAGTTAAGGCGCCTAAAAAGTGAAAACAGTGCTTTCTGCGCCTTTTCGGCAAGCACCTTTTCGGCAGTTGAGAATTTCCCTGTGGTGGTAAAAGCAATTCCCAAGTAAGTATACTGGGACACCACCTCGACTACCTTTGATTTATAGAACCATTTATTCCTTAGGGTGCCCCCTTTTCTAAACACTATAATCTTTGTCTTTGCCAAATTTACCTCGAGAGACCAGTAATCCGCAAACGAACCCAATGTGTGCAAAGATGTCTGCAGTTTTGTTGCGCTATTTGCCATGCGAATGACATGTAGACCCTCAAACCCAACAGCTGCCAATTCCGCCTCCAAGTCGTTCAAGAATAGAGAGAAGAGAAGGGGGGATAAAGCATCCCCTTGCATTACCCCTACAAAGTATATCGAACTGATCGGAATAATTACTGTTCCACCTAACCCGAGCCTTAGCTGCGCTATAAATGCTCTTTACGATTCCGAAGATTTTTCCTCCAAAGCCTAAACTACCAAGTTTTATCCAAAGGGCCTTGTGGTTAACGCTATCGAACACACGACGAAAGTCAACCAAAGCGCAGTATAATTTATTCCCAGATTGTTTTGTGAAGTGGGAAATAAGACGATGGAGAATAAGAATGTGATCAGTCGCTCCGTAACCTGTTCTGAACCCACCTTGGGCTTCCGATCTAGCACCTGTGCAATCGGCCCACCATGTCAGTCTTGCGTTTATAATTCCTGTGAAAAGTTTACCAACACAACTCAGAAGCGAAATTCCTCGGTAATTACTCGAATCTAGTCTGTCTCCCTTGTTCTTATATATCGGGTTAATTAGTGCGGTCGCCCATGCCTCCGGAAAATATTCTACATAAAGCACTGCATTGAATAATACAGTCAAGGTGGGGGTTAACTGCTCTTAACCTTCCATTAATAATTCATTAATTAGTAAGTCTATACCTGCTGCCTTACCCCGCTTTAGTCTATGGATAGCTAATTTGACTTCCTCTTCAGTGAATGGTTGGGATATATATGATTCTAGAATGGATTTACTTTCTTGTACATTGATATTAACTCTAGGTGGTATTCCCACATCTTCAAAGTTGTTTGTATTGCTGCTATTTAAGTCACTGTAATATTTATAAAACTCTTCAACACTGGGGGATAACGTATTAGCGCTACCTTTACCACTGGCGTTTGCTAGTAGTTTCCAGAATTTTTTTGTTTCGGAAACCCTAAATTTTTCAAGTAGCTGTGATTGGTCCTTTTTGTAACTAAAGCGTGCTTGCCTCAATGACTTCCGATACGTGTTGCGTGCAGAGGTCATTGCCCTATGAGATTCCTCGTTCCTAGTGCGCTTCCAGTTTGTCACGGCTGTTTGAAATAGACATCTGTTATTTCGACAATCGTCATTGTACCACGGGTGAGATACTCTAGATGAATCATTTGTAACGCTCAGTTTGTTAGCAGACGCAAAATATTTATAGATATAGAAGGTGTTGTGTATTTGGGTAATACCCCAGTAATAGCAATTATATCAGGATTGCTATCACAAATTGAGACCTGAAGTTACAAGAGTTTATTGAGTACAGTAGGTTGTCCACATTAGTGTACATGATATTTGAAATGCCCCAGAGGGATTGGTGGTGGGAATGGTGGTGATGGGTGGAAGATCAGTAGTAGAGGACAAAGAAGATGGTAGAGTGGGAGGATGGATGTGGGTAGTAATGGTTGTTGGGGTAGCGGATGGTGTATGAACAGTGCAGATAGTAGATGAGGGCGTGGGAGCAGGTGTAATTGAAGGTACGAGAGTGAGTATAGTTTTGGAAGTAGACCTGGACATGGGCTCATTGGGCAGTATATGTGTAGAGAAAGTTAAGCTAGCAGCAAGTTCGTTGACACTGGTTTTGATATGGGTGGTGGTTGGCATAGGGATACAGTAGATGGTGATGTGGTAGATACTGGTTGGGATAGTCTGTCAACCTTATCAACCTCACCTCACCTGTGGACTGGACATGACAGATGGACGGCTTTGAAGCCATCGTCGCTGCCGCTCTTTAAAAGCTTTTTCCTTTTCAAACCTTGATAGATCCATAATACAAGTCTGTCTTGACAGATCCGTAATGTAATACATACAACAGTGCATAGTAGTATGTACGTACAGTAGTATTACCAGACTGATGTACTACAGTTAGTACAGTATTATGTATTACATAACATACTACCTTCTGACACTGGACTGTCATACTGCCCTGCCACAGCCTTAAATAAATAATTGTCTCTTAATCGAACTGTCTATTTGTTTATCTTACTTGTCTGTAATATTTATTATTAAGGCCTAAAAAAGGCAAAGCAAACAGTCGGCCGAAGCCGGAGGCGACCCGAAGGCTCCTCTTTCGATTGCTGCTACCCGAGGGTAGGGGTGGGCGCTACTCTGAGATTTGCGCTAGATTTGCTCCCTGTTATTTAACTGGTACTCATTTTATCGACCCCAGTGGATGAAAGGCTGAGTGGACCCTGGCGGGGCTGAACCTACAATCAATAGATTGCAGGCCCGGCGCTCAACCAACTGAGCTACCCCGCCTTCCTTAAGGCCTAATTAATTAATTATTATTATTATTGTTAATTTCTTTCGTACATAACATATGGAAATATACTAATCATATGGTAGTACAGGAGCACAATAATTAAATTACCAACAAAAAAAAGGAAAAATATATATAAGTAATATAAGGTAGGTAGAATCAGTCTGAGGGAGACATGCTCCAAAAGCATCTCAATTTCATTAATTGAAAACCCCGCTATTGCCAACTCGCGGTTTTTAACTCGGCATAATTCCCTGCACAAATCCACCCTCCAAACTGCTGAACTGCGTCGCTCGTAAGGGCGTACGGCAAATTTACACTAATTGATTTATTGCATATAATAAAATAATATCGGAGAGGTTTCGGTATCGGAGAGGGATCGGACACTCATTGCATAATAAAAAAATATCGGAGAGGTTTCGGTATCGGAGAGGTTTCGGTATCGGAGAGGTTTCGGTATCGGAGAGGTTTCGGTATCGGAGAGGTTTCGGTATCGGAGAGGTTTCGGTATCGGAGAGGTTTCGGTATCGGAGAGGTTTCAGTATCGGAGAGGTTTCGGTATCGGAGAGGTTTCGGTATCGGAGAGGGATCGGACACTCATTGCATAATAAAAAAATATCGGAGAGGTTTCGGTATCGGAGAGGTTTCGGTATCGGAGAGGTTTCGGTATAGGAGAGGTTTCGGTATCGGAGAGGTTTCGGTATCGGAGAGGTTTCGGTATCAGAGAGGTTTCGGTATCGGAGAGGTTTCGGTATCGGAGAGGTTTCGGTATCGGAGAGGTTTCGGTATCGGAGAGGTTTCGGTATCGGAGAGGTTTCGGTATCTGAGAGGTTTCGGTATCGGAGAGGTTTCGGTATCGGAGAGGGATCGGAGACTCATTGCATATATATGGTTTCGGTATCGGAGAGGTTTCGGTATCGGAGAGGGATCGGATACTCATTGCATATACGCCTAATATTTAACCCACTACGACTCCGGCAATCATTCCACACTAATCTGGACAAAAATCTGACACATCGCTTGTTAGACGCTAACACCGTTGTCGAAAAGTTAACTAGTTGTTTCTTAATCATAAATTTATGATGCTCAAAGTTTACCAGTCCTTCAACAATGAACCGATGGGCATTATATGGTAATGCCCATACAATTCTAATGTTGTTGTCCTCTGCACTATAAACTCGCTTACAACCTTCAGAATATATATCCCAAACCGGACAACCATAAAAATGTGTACAATATACACGTTGCAGATATGATAAAATATGTGGCGACGCAAAATTAAATTCCTGACGTAAATTTGATAATTTACAGTACCAATAAATGCACCTCTTTTCCTTTGAGTATCACGTAATAAATTGCATTTGTAACCGAGCAAAATACCTAAATGCATAGCCTCCTGAACCCACGTAGTGAAATGCCGTCTACAACAATTTCAGCTCTAGGTGGGTTCCATACAAAATTAAACGGAATACACTTAGATTATTACACAACTTCGGGTTGCGCAATCAACACTTAATTTAAACTTAAATTCAGTAAAAAAATCTACACAGATATCGATCATATATTGTAAACCAAAAACTGATGGAAATAATAATAACACATCGTCTGCGTATGCTAGACAACCAAAATATATATTACCAATAGAGCACCCTACACAAGATATACGTAATCGATTTATTAGAATATTTACAACTACACAAAATAATATTGGTGAGACCACCGACCCTTGCCTAACACCGTTCGATATTGAAAATGTATCTGAATTATTATTATTCCATCGCACATGACACGATTGATTAACATACTGTATATGTATAATAAGCACCGCAAAAAAAAACACAAAACCCTTTTTTAGTAGTTCTAAAAAACAATTTCTTCCAATTAACTAGGTCGAAGGCCTTTGTGAAATCCAACAAACAACCGAAAACAGGAGTGTTATTGCGTTTGTAGTAACCAATTACCTCAGTGGCCGTCCAAGTACACTATTTGGAAGAGACGGTAACAATACCTGCAATATCCTACTGTAAAGTTTGTGAATCAAATCATAAATCCGACCTTCTCACCAAAACAGTAAACTCTAAGTAAGCAAATATATTGCAGTATTGATCTCTTATAACCGGTGAGGCAGAAAACAGTCTACGAGCAGACAAACTTCGATAAAACAAAATCCCGCGCAGCGAATCCTAAAATCAGGCTGACTCACTGACGGACTAAGGGGCTCGTATACTTTGCCGCGGTGTGATTTATATGGTTGGGCAAAGGGACGCTAGCTAGGTACAGGCAGAGATTTGGAGATATCTAACTAGCGGGCAAAGCACAGTACGGACAAAGTTAATTTTATATATTTTGAGGTGTAAATAATTTCTAACGCACGTGTGTTAATTTTGAACGGTCAAAAACAGTTTTGCTCCTTCACATATATAATTACTGGGTACGGTGTGCATTTTACGAATATTCTAATTTTGCAACTTGTAGGTCCAATACTCACGAATGATAAGGTTCCTTCCCCTCTTGCGTATTTCCAGGACTCAAATTCAGGCATAGGGTTAATGCTACGCCCAGAATTCGGCAATTTTAGGTACCAGGTCCCTGATACTAAGAAGAGATGTGTTAGTTTACTACTGTAGGCGTACAGTTACTAATAGCTATCCTGGCTCCTATCTAGAATTTTAGTCACCCAGGTAGTCCGGGTAACTTCCTATTAGGGCGTTGGCGGGGACACGATAGATGTTAGTATATCCCTAATAGCCTCGATTTATTTGCGCCTAGCTGTAAACTGCCCTACCGCCTGAACGGTACAATCCCAATTCAGGTGAAAACACAGCAACCCCCCTAGCCTACAAGTTCTAATGCAATGGACACTGTCGTACTACAAATAGTCGCACACACACCTGTACTTAGCAAGGGTTAGGCGTACAGTTTGCTGCACCCTACCAATTTGTATGCTTCGTACCGGTGTGCCTACGTCCTATCTGCGTACTAGTATCTGCCTGCTCTCCCCCTCCGTAGGAATGTGAAGGTCTACTGTGGTTTTTCCTGGATTAAGACAGTACAGTCCCTAAGATCTAATTTTAGGCTCACAGCGTGTCACTACTTCTACCTTTTGATCTTTTGGTCTTATACTTAGGTAGCAAGGCGTCGAACGCTGTCTAACCTTTCAGGCGATGGGCGAATAACTCAAGATGGTATTGCGGGTTGTCTCTTGTCTACATTCCCGTGATGTTCCCGTTCATTGCTGCGGCCCGATCTCTAGCCGGCCATCCTGTCCCTTAGGTTTGTTCACCGTAGTGAATCCATGGTGAAAAGAAAGGCAGATAGCAGTATTTCTGAATTTATTGCAGATAATAATACAAAATGTAATCTGAATACTAATGACAGAATAAACAAAATCAGATAAATCAGAGATACGAATATAATAATGTGTAACTAATGAACAAATCGCACCTTTATATACTAAATTTGTGCTGCAATCAATCGAGAAAATTCTCGATTGTTCTATAGGTTCTAACAAGGTTTTAAAGATAGCTATTGGTCCAGCTAATATATAACTTGCACGACATTGGTTACAATCAAATAACTACAGTCTCATTGGTACAGACAAATGCAATTAATTTGTAGCGGTCAATTTAAATGAGTTGAAATTCTGCACAAAAAATAATTCGCACTTACTAGGATTCGAACTCAATACCTACTACACATATAATTTCCAACGCTCTACCGACTGAGCTACTGAACCACTTGACCAATAGGCGTACAATAGATATAACAAATACAAATGAGAACTCAAAGCAATCTTTACAAAGTTAATTCGAATAAAATAAAATTTTGAAAATCCACGGCATTTAGGGAATATAATTCTATACCGCTCCATGAAAACAGGATATTATCGTGCATAAAATATACGGTTTTCACCAATAATCAATCAAACTATAGAATACTTAGGGCGTACTTACATATTTACAAATTAAATTTCAAATAATACTTCCTTTCTACGTAATGATTCGATACAAAATAATTACAAATTCAAACTTTACGTATTTAAGGCTTTACTAAGTAAGTACAATATAAATCTAAATTAAATTCACCAATATAAATCTATTGCATCTCAATATTGCATAAATTCAAACAATTATAAATACAAATAAATGAAAACAATAAGAAAGGCTCGCGAGTCTTCCATCTACTATTGCATCTCAAATATTGCATAAATACAAAATAATTACAAATACTTTCGTGCCTAAATGTAGATTGCATAAGTTCGGAATAATTACAAATATGAGTCTTTCTAAGCACAAAACTTTCTGACTATAAAACTTTCTAAATACAAAATATAACACTTTACAAATGAAACTATAAGAAAGGCCCACGAGTCTTCCATCTACTCTTACTTTCTATTTCACTGTAAATACAAATACTACTTATAAGATATAAATTGCATAATATTCGGAACAATATAAATTGCATAAGTTCGGAATAATATAAATTGCATAAGTTCGGAATAATTACAAATATAAAATATAAATTCTTACAAATATAAGTCTTACTAAATATAAGTTTTACTAAATATGAGTTCTTATTTCTAAATTTCATAAATTCGGAACAATACAAATTGCATTAGTTCGGAAAAAACACGAATATAAATATAAATTCAAATAAATCACAATATCATAAGAAAGGCTCACGAGTCTTCCGTCCACCCTTGCCCTCCCTTTTATCGCTTAGTGGATCGAGCCCTGCCGCGTCCTCGAAAACTGCGCACAGGTGACTTTGCTCGCGATATGGGACTAATGGGGCGAGTCACTGGTTTCGTTTGGACGTTGAGAGACGGTGCGACTATTTCCTCGCAAATTCGTCTGTTTGGCATCCCAAAACCTCGACCGATTCCTCGTGACCGATCAGTTGTCACTACAGTTGGTAGAACGTCTGGGAACGCGTGAGAAGCGGACGACGCAGACCCAAGAGTAGCTTGCGCCCCCTGTTGATCAGCTGGTGTATGTCCCGATCCTCCTACTGGTTCTCTTGGAAGCGATACCGTATCCCGAGTAACTCGAATGGTCGGCTCAACTCCCTTGCGTTCTTCTATATTAATAATTTTCCTTAATTGTTGGCCCACTTTCTGGACCCGTATGATCCTACCCTGTCCGTCCTCCCGAGGGTGACGTGCAGACGGCGCAACCGGAGTGGCTGGTATATTTGTCGCCTCTAGGACCTCTTCTTCCTCGAATACGCTCGCTCGTATACGTTTGTGGTAAAACGCGGCTCGGTACGCCCATGCGACGGTTAACCAAGCTCCTTTATTCCATTTTTCAGTTCGGAAACGATCGAATTCACCATACGTGATGCGATTAACAACTTTCTGAAAATTCCACGTGTTTTTGTTATCCGGGTGAATCTGTAGTAGATACTCGCGCACTACTCGGAATCCGCTGTCGTGGGGCAAAATATCGACTACCTCGATAAGTTCGTCATATTGGGGCATAGCGGAGATGTATCCTTCCGACATCATCGTTTGAGGATTTACCGCCCAAAATCCAAGATGCGCTCTCATCGGAAACCGTCTTCTTTGTGCCGATACATGTTTGTCGGCTAAATCTTCCCACTCATCAAATAACTTCCTCACGAGTTTTACAGATTCGTGTTCATAAGGTATGTCTCTTAGTTGGCATTCAGATGCTCGATGTCCCTTTATATTGCAGTAAGTACATTGAGCCATAAATCTCCAGCAAGTATAAAAGGTATGAGACCCTTGATCCCCACACCATCCACAGATTAGCTGAGTCGTAGTAATGTGCTTTCCACTGCACTTTGTCATATGATGTCCAGCGACGCCACATTTACTACACATCGTATTGGCAGGGTACCACACTCGTTCGTATATAAGATCTCCAATCGGTCGAGCGCTTCCTCCCACACTATAATCGTAATCATCTGGGTCTATGGGTTGGTAGGTTTCTGAAGGTTGTATACAAACTATAGCATCTGTTGCTTCAAGTTGTCGAATCTCCGTCTGAGATTTCTTCGGGAGGTTCCTTTCTATCTCAAGAAGTTCCTCTAAAGGATCATCGGCGATCGTAGTAGTTACTTCGAAATCATCACCAAGGTGACCGATAAGCGCGCGCGTCTGCCGTGATTCATCCGTAATTTCCACGATACGTTCTCCTTCATAGGGTAACAATGTAAACATAGATGGTCTTTCGATAAGAGATCCCGCACAGCGAAGATACACGTCTCGAAATATACTAAATCCTGCTCGAGTAAAGGCATTACACTGAGCGTCGGAGTTGTAGAAGGGTTGTCATATTTAGTCTTTGCGAGTTTCGCTGTACTTTCTGATAATTCCTTTATACCAAATATAGTGTAGTCCTTGGCTCCAAATCTTTCGAATGGCGCTGCTGCCTCCTCTTGGATATCATATCCCCATCTCGGCTCTCCTTGTATCCCTTTCTCCATAATTAGAGGTGTAGTTACATAATCATTACTACTAGAGGGAATACAACAGAGTTTGTAGTTAGTTGTGAGGAGACGTGAGAGTTTCGTCTGCCCTTTGGGCTCGACAACGCTCTAACCTCCTACCCATAGCCTAAGATCTAGGGTTTCTTTAATGACACGCTGCTTCTTATCTAAAATTTTTTTTTTTTTTTGCCGAAATAAAAAACGAATTTGGGCTAAACTGGCTGTGAGTCTAAAATACTCACTTTTTGATCCCAAACTATTATCAGAAAATAAGCAATCAAGAATTAGTAATAAATATAGTGGAGTCTATTTATTGACGTAACTTATTGAAACAAGACCGTGTAAAATTTAATTAAAATTTTTTAAGAAAGGCTCGCAAGTCTTCCTCTCTTGTTTCTCTAATTTTAAGTTCCACCCGACTGTACCCTGAAATCTATTCACTGGAGAAAATTTTAAAAATTTTCAAATCCAAATGGATTGTCTAAATTTTCGAAAATGTCTCAATATTGTGAGTTCCAGTAGAATTCCATTTCTTATACCTACAAATCCCGCTCCTATGTGACACATAAGGGTACCACCCTCAATGTTCACATATAAAGACAATGGAATTCTACCGCTGTCTTTACTACGGTGTACAGGTACGTGGAAATCTATTTGTAAACTCCTAATTATTTACTAATATTAGGTGGAGATTTGTAGTCTCCAGACTCGTTACGAGTCTCTTCAAGAAGTACGAGACGTTGAGTCGGTCTGTCTACTGTACGACCGTCAATTGTCCGTACCGTCACAGTTCTTGTCACTCCATCCATAGATGGATGTGTGGCTAAAATTACACCTGTTATCCAGAAGCGTCTTTTTAGATTCACTTCCGCTAACAGCACGTGATCTCCCGGCTTTAATGCGCGGGTGTTATTGTACCAAGTTGTTCTGGCAGAAATAGAGGGCAAATAATGGTTTTGCCATATTTCCCAGAATTTGTTAGCTAGTAGTTGCGTGATTTTCCACGCTTTCCTACCGTAGCTGTCGCTTTCTATTGGAATAGAAATAGGTGTCAAAGTTGTCGGTGCCTGCATAAGCAGGTGTGCCGGTGTCAAAGCAAACTGAGATTGTTTGTCATCGGGTACTAATACTATTGGTCTAGTATTTAGTATTGCCTCGATTTCAACAAACAATGTTGTCAGTTGGTCGTCTGTCAATATGTGGTTTACTGGAATGACCTTTGCCATGGCTGTCTTTATAGATCTAATCAGTCTCTCCCAGACTCCGCCTCTCCAAGGACTATCTGGAGGATTAAACTTCCAAACAATCTTGTGAGGTTGTAGTTCGTTCGAGATTTGATCATGATCTAATTTCTTAAAGGCTCTAGCAATCGCATTCCGAGCACCAACAAAGTTTGTCCCTTGGTCTGAGTACAAGCATTTTACTAGTCCGCGTCTAGCGATAAATCGCCGCAGTGCTAGTATAAACGCGTTGGTGGAAAGATCCATCACACGTTCAATATGAACTGCCCTACTGGACATACATGTGAAAATCAGTCCCCAGCGTTTTACTAGTATACGTCCACGTTTCGTATGTATGGGACCAAAGCAATCAATTCCAGTCTCTGTAAAAGGTGGTCTGAATGCTTGAAGTCGTGCTTGTGGGAGTTCACTCATTTCTTGGGTACCTATTCTAGAGTGTACCTTTTTACAAATAATACACGTACGTGTCACTGAACTTAACGCTTTACTAGGTCTAATCAATACAAATCTTGTACGTAAGTAGGAAAGACAGTGGTGTCTTCCAGCGTGTTTCAGATGTAAATGTGCGTCCAGTATCATTGCACGTTGTAGTTCGTGATGTTGCGGTATTATTATTGGGTATCTAAAGTTTGTGTTGAAGTCAATGTTTTGAAGCCGAGATTTATGGCAAAGTAAGCCATTATAAATTATCGGACTCCAACTCAGTATTGGTGACGACTTGATTGGTTGACCTTGATTTATCGATGTGAATTCGCGTGCGAAATATCGCAGTTGGTAATGGCGAATTAATTTAATTTCACACCTGTCAATCTCAGCCAATGTAAGTCGACGTGTAAAGTCTCGTTTGCCTTTAACGTATTGTACAAAACGTACAATCCACGCTAACTTTCGGCAAGCGTTTGACCAAGAGTCTGTTAAGTTTACAATCCGGTCGACGTGAGTATTTGTGACGTCATCAGGTAAGTCAATGGAGATTTTGGAAGGTTTTGAATTACTAGAAGGGCCCACGGGTCCGCCGGTAAGTATTCCCTTGTTGACTGTTGATCCGTCCGGGTCTACAAGTAATTTATCCTTTTTCGTCTTCTTACCTTGATTGTCAGTACTTTGTAAGTCGATCGTTAGTGGTGGTTTGAACTCTATGGGGTCAGTGGGTTTCGGTAAACTTAATTTTCTGGCGATATTAATCCCAGGTCTCACCATAGGTTGCAAGTTTGGTATGTCTCTTGAGCGCAGAGTAACACCTGTATTTACATTAGCGTAGGTACTACCCACATCTGTAATACATGAGGTTTCACCGTGCTTATGGTTGCTCAAGTGTGTCAAAATTGGTAGTTTGTCAATACAAGGCCGCTCCAATAGGGAAACTGCGGCTTTACTGTTAGTCAATACATTACTAATGTCCGGTAGAACATTTTGTGATGTTTCTGACAAAATGTCTAGTCGACTGTCTAGTAATGTGTCTGGCGATACGTCTGGTAACGTATCTGGTTGTTTGTCAATAGAAGGCCGCTCCAACAGAGAAACTGCGGCTTTACTGTTTGTCAATGCGTTACTAATGTCTGGTAGAATGTCTGATTGACCGTCTAGTAACGTGTCTGGTTGACCGTCTGGCGATATGTCTGGTGTAGAAAGGCTCGCAAGTCTTCCTCTCTTGACCTTTGAAGTTATATCTTTCCATTTCGCCTTCGGTTTTTTCTTGAGTTTTGCCGCCGTCGTCCTTTTCTTTGCCTTCCCCTTTTTTGGTTTCTTGATTTCGGCGTCCTTAGGGATGGTGTTAGACTTGTTGTCGTATAACGGTGGCCAATCTTGCGTCGATTTCTGCAAGAATTGGGGTCCGTGTTGCCAAAATTCTTTGTTCTCCGGTTTACAGAATTCCTCAGGCATCATTCCTCGCGACGCAATATCAGCTGGGTTTTGTGGTCCGGGACAATGTCGCCAATCCTCTTTTGTTGAACGGTCTAGAATTTCTGCGCGACGGTTAGCTACGAATGTCTTGAATTCAAGTGTGTCGTTGTTTATGTAAAATAAAACCAACGTCGCGTCAGTCCAATAAAATATCTGTAAACTTGACTGTAGTTCTGTCTGTATAAGGTTCACGATGGTGGTTGACAGGGTTGCGGCTTGTAGCTCAGCTCATGGTGTCGTCATATACTTAGTAGGCATTGTTTTTGCCTTAGAAGTAATGAGCGAAACATCGAAGTCTTCTGAGTCTACTTGTCTGCGCAAGTACGCTGCTACACCAAAACCGTTGTCACTGGCGTCAGAAAAACAGTGTAATTCCAAGTTGTCAGGAAATGTAGTTTGTAATGGAAAGTAGACTCTGGGTATGGAATAATCCTCTAGCGAAGATAATTCCGCCTCCCAGGTCTTCCATAAGTCCACTTGGTCTGATGAGATCGGCTCGTCCCATGTCAGTCCATCCTTCCAAATACTGCGCATATAAATGCGGGCTTGCAGTATTACTGGACTGATGAATCCTAATGGATCGAACAATCGGCTCAATTTTGACAAGCATGATCTCTTTGTCAGTGTGTTCTCTTGACTGTCCAGTCTCACCTTCACTCGGAAGTTGTCCCAAAAGAGCCCCAACACCTTGGTCGTCGGTAGTGGTTCGAACTCTAGGTCTATGTCACCACCTCCACGCTCAGTCGTTCCGAATGAGTCTACTAATTCGGCACTGTTTGAGGCGAATTTGGTGAGGTTGAAACCTCCGCCCGCTAAGCAGTCCCGTAATTGATGTGCTACTGTTGTAGCACGTTCTACTGTGTCGCAACTCTGTAATCCGTCGTCGACGTAGAAGTCACGTTCCACAATCCTAATTATCTCTGGGTCATATAGGTGTTTCTGATCTCTAGCGGCTTGTTTTAGGGCGTACATCGTGCAGTTTGGGCTGTCTCTGGCACCGAAAACGCGAACTTGCATTTGGTAAGTCGCCGGTGGTAGACTTAAGTCTCCTTCCGGGTACCAGAGGAACCGCAAACTGTCTCTGTCTCGCTCTAACGCTCTCACTTGGTGAAACATCGCTTCAACGTCGCAAGTAAAAGCTACTTGACGCTGACGGAAGCGCATAATCACCCCCATAAGATAATTATTCATGTTTGGTCCATCCATCAACTCGCTATTGAGGGACATTCCCTCAAACAGAGCCGCACAGTCATTGACTACACGTACCTTGTCTGGTTTGTTGGGGTGTCTCACGTAGTGATGTGGCAAGTAGTATGTCTGGTCGGTCACTCGCTCCGGGTTAGTCATTCGGATAGCGTATCCCTTTGTCAAATACGTCTCCATCTGAGTGTTATACTGCAGATGGGCTTTCTCGTCTTTTAATAGACGTTGTCGGATTGAGTGTAGACGTCTTAACGCTAGTGGGTAGTTGTTTATAAGTTTAGGACTTTGGCTACGCCATAACATCCCCACCTCGTAATGTCCGTCCTCCGTCTGGCGGATAGTATCTTCCATGATCTTCAGAGATTGTTTCTCCTGTTCTGACATACAAGGTTCGTAGCTACCAGGTTCAGCTGTATCTTGTTCTAACCACCTGATAGTCTTCTCCGTTAATTCTTTGTCCAGTGCAGCTTGTTCCATTTGATGATTTCTCAACGCGTCATCATCGATATCGACGTGCATTGTTGATGTCGTTGGGGTAGGTAGACTCGCAAGCCTTCCGGCGTTATCATCTGTCGTCGATGGAATCTCTAGCTGACTCGTCTTCTCCCCAAGTTCTAAACTCCGCTGGTGGATTAGGTGCTCCTTGTGACTTATCATACTAGTCACACGTTTGTCACGTTTTGTCGACTGTAGTGTAGTATGGTTCACGTCGTGTGAGAAGGAATGAATTGAATTTGTAGTTAATAAACTACATGTACTTTGTACATCGTCTTCCTCGTCACTTACGTCTAGTGTGCGCACAGGCGCTCGAGTATACCAGCCTATCGGCGTTCTGCAGGCGTATGCGTTTCCCGCTACAACTGCCGATGGTCTGGTTTCCCACACCTGATGTAGGTTGAATTGGTCTGTCCCGATCAGCATGGCTACCGATCTATAATTGACAGGACATTCGGGTACACCAAGGTGTCTGAAATACTTACGGTCCTCTAGAGATTGTTCCGGCACTGGACCTAGTAGGTTACTAAAGTCCTTCGTGGCCGCAAAGGTTAGATCTTTAAAGGGTAACAAAGACCTCTCCCTCTCGCTGTGTTGCGATTTCGGAAGAAGAGAGTCTAAGTTTAACTTGACTCGTGTCACTGGTATTGCACGCTGTCCGTGCATACTACTTACGGTATAACTGACGCGCTTACCTTGTTTAAGATCCGTCACTACGTCAGCTATCTTCTCATCCACGTAGCTATGAGATGAGGCTGAATCTAGAATCGCGTAGATTCTCTTGCTCCCCTTTGTGCCAGTAATCTTAATCGGAATTACACTGAATCCCTTCAGTTGGTCAGTAGTCAGAAGCGCGATCGATGGCTGTTCGTCTCCATTGGAATATTCGTCGTCGTCTTCTAACTCTTCGTCCGACGATCCGGATTGTTCTGAGAAGCAATCCTCAATATGGGTCATGAAGGTTGGAGTCGTTTTTGATTCTCGTTTCCTGTAGGCCGCATCACATCTCGCTGCTGCTTCCGGGTGTTCCCTGGCGAAGCGTTTTGTCGGCGTGTGGCTGTCTGTATGGAGCAGACCGTCGTGGTTGCGTCCACAGGATGGACAAGTGTCGGTATTTGGGCAATCTTTACGGACGTGTCCGTGTCGCTTACACCGCCAACAAGAGTCCAGTGGCCGTATCTGCAGCCGTCGTTCTTCCGAGTTCAACTCGCGAAACTGTCGACAACCCCTCAACTTGTGACCGATATACCGCTTGCCTAGATGCTCGCAGTATTGGCAGCCGCTGAAGTCGGTACTGAGTTGTTGTCTCGTCTGTTTTATCCCAATGGGCGCAGATACCCTACTACCGTCCGAGAATTGTCGTGATTCCGTCGGTGTGGTGTAAGTGGCCGTCTTAGTGGATGTTGTCTGGGGTTTTTGTCGGTTTGAAGAGGGCAAGGTGATTCCTTCTGCCACGATGTGCTGGTCAGTGTAGTTGGATCGAGTTTCTACTACTGCCTCCCTGGATATTAAAAGGTACACGTCCTCCAGTTTTAAGAATCCACCCCGCTCTTCTCGCTGGTATTCGATCTTTCTCCACTCTCGACGAAGTCGATGGTGGAGTCGTCCTATGATCTTTAATAGGACTGTAGGGGTATTCCCGTAGTCAAGTTGTCCAATGGATCTTAAAGTAGTGATAGCGTTCCTTATCTCGTCAGCCAGTTTTAATAAGTCGACGGGTTTAGTGATAGCCCCTCCCTTACAGAGTTCCTCTATTACTGACCTGGCCATACTGACTGTACCTCCGTATATCGAAGTTAAACGATCGTACGCTAGTTCGAAGGCGTCCGGTACTCCCGTTGGATGTACTGGTGACGCACACGGTGTAGGTTCGGTAGGCTCGCGAGTCTTCCCCTGTTGTTCTTCCGCTGCTGACTTATCTCCGTCACATGAGTCATAGTCGGTAGGTGTATTCTTCGTATAGTCTTGTTTGTCACTCATTTCGGTAGTTGTAAGTCAAGTAAAGTGAGTGTCAAAGTATCAAATTTACCGTATTTATATCTAAACGGTACTAATTACAGTCATATAAAATTAGCCTACCGGCCGATTTTATAGCAGATGGATAAAATTAGCCTAAACGGCCAATTTTACAGCAAATAAATGTCACGGAATAAGTATATAATAAAATTAGCCTAGCGGCCAATTTTATAACAAATAAATCGGATAACGATATGCGTTATCAAAAGGTAAATTAAATACAATAATACGGACTAATTCAGCAATGAACAAAGAAATCATACGGAATGCATAAATACTTGAGACAGTGGAACCCACAATAATTTTAACTAATACGGTAATGCCTAACTTATTTATGCAACTTTTCGAACTCACCCACTCCAATAATTCTCCAGAAAAACAGATTCCCAGATACAAACCGGACGTGAACCTTTCCGTTTTTAACGTTGCGGACGAAACGCGATTTTCCCAACCAAAGTTGTTGAGTTATCTATCTCCCAAACTTGCTAAACACGGTCTTGCTCCCGTTACAGTCTAGAAATGAGTTCTGAATCCTGAAAAAAACAAAAGAGTTAGGTTTTACTTTTACGAAAAATTTTGTACCGGTACAATATGGTATTTAAACCCTTTTTAATTCCAAAAATATTTTACACGCGGTTCAAATCAAATTTTATTTCAAAAAATTAGCACTTAGCTAATCAAATACAAATTTTTACCTCAAAATACAAAATTTTCAAATAACTTTAGTCCTACCGAACCGTAGTTCAGTAAAACACATTCCTACTATTTGGAAGAGACGGTAACAATACCTGCAATATCCTACTGTAAAGTTTGTGAATCAAATCATAAATCCGACCTTCTCACCAAAACAGTAAACTCTAAGTAAGCAAATATATTGCAGTATTGATCTCTTATAACCGGTGAGGCAGAAAACAGTCTACGAGCAGACAAACTTCGATAAAACAAAATCCCGCGCAGCGAATCCTAAAATCAGGCTGACTCACTGACGGACTAAGGGGCTCGTATACTTTGCCGCGGTGTGATTTATATGGTTGAGCAAAGGGACGCTAGCTAGGTACAGGCAGAGATTTGGAGATATCTAACTAGCGGGCAAAGCACAGTACGGACAAAGTTAATTTTATATATTTTGAGGTGTAAATAATTTCTAACGCACGTGTGTTAATTTTGAACGGTCAAAAACAGTTTTGCTCCTTCACATATATAATTACTGGGTACGGTGTGCATTTTATGAATATTCTAATTTTGCAACTTGTAGGTCCAATACTCACGAATGATAAGGTTCCTTCCCCTCTTGCGTATTTCCAGGACTCAAATTCAGGCATAGGGTTAATGCTACGCCCAGAATTCGGCAATTTTAGGTACCAGGTCCCTGATACTAAGAAGAGATGTGTTAGTTTACTACTGTAGGCGTACAGTTACTAATAGCTATCCTGGCTCCTATCTAGAATTTTAGTCACCCAGGTAGTCCGGGTAACTTCCTATTAGGGCGTTGGCGGGGACACGATAGATGTTAGTATATCCCTAATAGCCTCGATTTATTTGCGCCTAGCTGTAAACTGCCCTACCGCCTGAACGGTACAATCCCAATTCAGGTGAAAACACAGCAACCCCCCTAGCCTACAAGTTCTAATGCAATGGACACTGTCGTACTACAAATAGTCGCACACACACCTGTACTTAGCAAGGGTTAGGCGTACAGTTTGCTGCACCCTACCAATTTGTATGCTTCGTACCGGTGTGCCTACGTCCTATCTGCGTACTAGTATCTGCCTGCTCTCCCCCTCCGTAGGAATGTGAAGGTCTACTGTGGTTTTTCCTGGATTAAGACAGTACAGTCCCTAAGATCTAATTTTAGGCTCACAGCGTGTCACTACTTCTACCTTTTGATCTTTTGGTCTTATACTTAGGTAGCAAGGCGTCGAACGCTGTCTAACCTTTCAGGCGATGGGCGAATAACTCAAGATGGTATTGCGGGTTGTCTCTTGTCTACATTCCCGTGATGTTCCCGTTCATTGCTGCGGCCCGATCTCTAGCCGGCCATCACTGACCAGTCTACCTACTGTAATCACTCATACAACTACTGTACTAACTGTACTCATCTCTCTTACACTCTAGCCTTGGCTATCTGGCATCTCCTAACTAACCTCTCCCTACATAATCTTCCCTATATTTCTAGCGTTGCGTGCATTTTGGGTGGAGGTTATAGATCTTATAAGGACACATGGCGCAAAGTGGTTTCTGGTTTGTTTCGTTCGGATGTGGGTTTCAATAGCAGACACTATGTCTTGGCTAATCTAAGGCCTTTAAGAGCCCGATTTGCGTTACAACGTTTTCTCACTCAAATTTACTAAATTTGCTTAGAAGACGCGATTGGTCGCCAAACACCCCCAAACTGGTAAGAAAATCCTAACTGTGTAAGCTTGGAAGAACGCTTCTGGTAGTAGGTTATAACAATGAAAGCGTTTGTGTTATTGTGTAAACATTGTAGAAATAGTGGCTACTCTAACTACAGATGGCATTCTAGAATAGTGGTTCATATTTACAAGGAAACAATATAATTATGGATTTCCGAGGGTAAATTTTACAGCTTAACACCCAAGTTACTGTGTCTCGTCTCACAGTAACGAGTTATTCAACTTTAAAACCGGATCAAATTTATTGGGACATCTGGTATTTAAATATTTGTAATTTTAATATAATTTTAATAAATTTAATTTTAATATATTTTCATTTTAAATATTTTTTTAAATATTCTTTACTGCGACTTACATATTGTTCGTGAAGAACATTACAGTAGTACCGATAAAAACTTTTAGTTTCGTTGTTTATGATTAGTAACGTTAACGGTTTAAGAGTCACTAAATGAGTTTGAGTCAATTGGGCTAAATCTAACTAAAATAGAAAAAATAGGCTCTGTATTGTAATCCACTGGTTCTGCACTGTAATGTACAGTAACTGTCCTTTAAATAGAAAATGATTTAATTAAAAAAGCGGTCATTTAAAATGGTAGCTTTTAGCGCAGCGGTTACACCAATGAGAGACTAGGTCATCGAACCTAAAGCTGAAAGTGAAATGGAGAAACTAATAGTTTTTGGTGACTGGGGTGGACTCTACCAACTTTTGCAGTGCGGCATAGTACAAGGTACTCAGCTATCCTAGCGGACACGTGACTGCAGTACTATCAGAGAGCAGTAAAGTACTGAAGTGGTACCGTAGCCATTGCCAGTATCATTTTGGAGATTAATCATATACGTGGCTATAGGCCTACTACACCGAGTATACCCCTATTATATAAATAATACAGTTATTGCACCAAAAGGAATAATGAAACATGCAGTCCTTATCTCATTCTTGATACCCTTTCTCTAAACCAACTTTCATTAACTCAAAAATGTCTGGGTTACTCAAACCCAAACTCAAACATACGTAACCCCCCACTGTAGCTCAGTATCATGCAGCGAGCTGTGTATTTGATGGACCACTCCCAATGTTAAACACGGCTCTTCACAGGACATATTTTAGTAAAGCCCACATAAAGGAACGGCGTGATTGACCTTTTAAAAAAATTTATTTATTATTTCATTACAAAAAAATGGTAATATTTATCAAAATTCCATAAGATAACTTTTAAATAGCTTCCAAAGCTCTTTCGAATGAGCCAGAAATTAAGAAAATTGGTTGAAAAATTACGGAGGAGTAGTAATTTGAAAATGAAAAATGTCATTCCGAGAAAATTCCCTTCAAAGTTTAAACCGTCCCGCCAAAATTGGCTGTCTGTGTTCTGGTTGGTTAATTATTTCAGGCACAAAGGAAGCACTACTACTACTACTACTAGGTCGAGCGAACTCGGACAGTGGAAATGAGATCCTTCCAGGCTTCCCGATTCTCCATAGTTGTCGCAATTTGGTTTCTCCCAAGTTCAGTATCCCTTTCAAGTTGATCTATATATGTAATGGCCGGTCGTCCACGACTACGTTCTCCATGAGTTGGTTGCTGGAGAAGTAGATCTGGTATGACCTCGTCTTTACTTCGCCAGCAGTGCCCACTAAATCTTAATCTGCGTTCACAGAGGGTGGTTGATACAGGTGGTATTGTACCATAAAGCTCGGCGTTTGTCATGTGTTGTCTCCAGCTGATGTTTAGGGCTGCCCTTAGTAGTCTTGTGTAACAACCATCAATTCGTTGTTCAAGTGATTTAGTCAGTGTCCAGGTCTCACCCCCGTATAAAAATACACTTTCCACTGTGGCTCGAAAGAACTTAGTCTTCAGGTGCCTGGAGAGATCTGATTTCCAGATGGTATCCATTTTTGATAGTGCTACCTAAGCCTTTGCTTTCCTAACTTCTATGTCCTTTTTGCTACTCTCTATCCATGATCCAAGGTACTGGAAGTCATCGACCTTCCTTAGTTGATTATTATCAATCGTTTTTAAGTTTCCATCAACATTAAAGGTCATGAATTCGGTCTTGGTAGCATTTATATGCAATCCAACCTCCTTCGCAGCCCTCTCCACTTTATTTAGTAGAAGCTGTGCATCTGCTAGCGTATTAGAGAGCAGGGCGATGTCATCCGCAAAGTCGGTGTCTGTGACTGTAGTTGCCGGATATCTACTACTTCTGCGTTCTTGAAGTGTGAATCCCAGATCTTCACCCTTTGTGGCCATCCTCATTGCGTAATCCAGCACAATTACAAATAGTAATGGTGCTAATGTGTCACCTTGCAGTACCCCAGCCAGGATTGAGAAAAACTCAGTTTCACCATCTGGTGAGAGTACCTGCGCTTCTCTAAGGTCTCACTAAGCTGTTTTCAGATTTGTAATCCTCATTAAATTCTGCTCTAGATTAAATAAAGAATCAACATTTTGAAAATTTGACCTGGGGGGGGGGGGGGGGTATACCCCCCCACCCTTAAATCAAGAGCATATGCTGCTGACAGGGGCCCCTTTCATGTTGTGTCTCACTCAACAAGAGTAATTACCCATCCGGTAGATGTACAACAATGCTGAGTGAGTATGGCACTGTTGGAGGTCAAATTCACTCAAACCGTGGCGCCAGTAGTGTTTACTTTGAGTTAGTTTGAGCTGGCTGGCTCGCTCTGATTGCTAAACTCCTACCTTACTCTTACCTCCCGAAATTCTCCGTTACTATCATTAGTAAAATGTTTGAGAAATGGTACTCAGAATGAGATAGGGACTGTACATATTATGGAAATGAAATAAATTTCGAATTACTGTTTGTCCAAGATAACCTATACTATATTTATATGTAGGCCTACATATTGCCAAATATATATATTTTCGCGACACTATTGAACATTGTATATCAGTGTTTGTACTGTATAAATATAAAATCATAATCAAGTGTGTTGGGGATACGAATATAACGGTAGTGAAAATCATTCCGTGTCAAACGATTAATATAAATAATAAAAAGGGCGCTTAATGTCGAATTATCCCTGAACGCAGATTATGATTCTGTGGGCACTGCTGGCATTACCAGATCTTATTAGAAACTTTGATTTCTTACTTGAAAGTTAAATGGCATCTCTAGCATTGACTACCAATCAGAAGTAACAACTATTTCCCAACTGACTATTATTGCGCAAACCTTTTATATCCTGTTCTATTGAAATATACAGTAGCCAAAGTCTTTTTACGAGATAAAAGTTGAAAGTACAGTAGAATAGTACGGGCCTAATAGTACGGTAAAATACAGCACCAACCTGTTTACTACATACAAGCATTGAAAGGGTTTTCCTGGATTTTTGAATTCAGAAGAAGTCGGAACTTAAGGAACGATTATTTAGAGCAGCAGTAGTTAGTACCAGTACTCCTCTATGGGGTCCATGGGGGGATCTAACTGCTGAGGACTCAAAATCATTGGTTGGCACATATACAATAATGCTACATAGATATTCACTACAACAATTGTGTATATTAGCCAGTACTGCTAATATTAATATTCTGTTAACTGTTGTATATATTTGCCTGAAGAAGGACTATAATCTAATCACAAATCATTTATACCGACCTTAACTTAATTTTGATTGAGGGTGCTGACCTTCATTCTCTGTAATAAATATATTTAATATTATTTTAGAATAATTATTACTCTAAAAGACACCGACGAAATATAATAAAACTAACAGATTCGGTATCAGGTTGAATAAAAGTCTAGAAAAATGCTATAATTTGGTCTGGGCATTTTTTTATAATATGTATAGCATTATTATAAATATTATTACTAATTTATTTTGTATTATTTAAGAAAAAGACACCGACAAAAGATTTTGAAAATAACATTTTTAGAATAAGGGCGTTGAAGTGCCCCGAAAAATGAAATCAGTTTGGCCGGGCTTTTTTCTATTATAAAAAGTTGATTTTGTAGTTGGAGGCTCATTTCTGTGCCACGGCAAATGGTTAAAGTTATGTCATCAGTCGAATAAAACACGTTCGTGGTGCCTTTGTTCGCGCTTTTAGACCTTTAGCAGTTTAACCTGCCAATTTTAGGTGTCTTCTTGTTTATAAATCGACTTTAGCCTATAACAATTATTTAGTGCACATGAAGTTACATTAG
Organism: Nemertoderma westbladi; assembly: GCA_032718475.1. Taxonomy (NCBI): domain Eukaryota; kingdom Metazoa; phylum Xenacoelomorpha; order Nemertodermatida; family Nemertodermatidae; genus Nemertoderma; species Nemertoderma westbladi. The sequence continues at coordinate 58,458 of JAUCBJ010007179.1, forward strand.
CCGAAGCCAGTCTATGCGCGATCATTCACCCACAGTTAAGGGAGACTGGATTTGGATGCTTTGACCTTATTGCGGTATAGACCTACTGTATTATTCGATTGATCACTACTATATAATAATCTCTGACAATATTATTCACTTTCAGGGAAATATTAACAGTTCCTTTAGGACGTGGCGCTTTAAGTATATAAACAGAGTTATGACTTATACTAAACACAACGAGATGGCGACTGATTTCCGTAAATAGCGCATTCTTTAGGAGATGCTTTATTATCTGTCACACTACTGCACACTACTGCACACTGATCTGCCGACCGTCACTGAATTTGATCATATATAAGGAGGATAGCAACTGACACATGTAGGGATTATGAAATAGCATTTAATACACTCAAAAACCACTATAATGTAAGTCGCAATTGCTACAGGTAACCGGTCCCTCTTACCTTCAGTAATCAAGAAGATTCGGGGTTTTATGATTATTTATCGGTATTCTCCAAATATAACAACATATCCATCAACATATAACAATTAATAACAGTCAGTAAACAGAAGTAAAATAATGCGGCGAAAGTCAGTATTTCGGTAGGTGCCGAGTTTGGTATGACCATATGACAATATGATATGATATGACAATATGATAATAGATTTACGTTTTTGTAATCAAAGCCGTCTAATGTTTGGCCAAAGTCTGAAACTTCTACAGAAGAACAGAAGAACTTCCAAGCCGATGTTCCGAGGCTCAGAAAAGGTAAACAAAGACCGAAATGCATTGTGCAGTTTTACATAGGCCCTTGTCCAACATAAACTGAAAATCGCTCTGATTGGCAGAGCAGAACAAAGAGAGGTTCCACATCGACAGGAAATCAGCTGACAGATTTCGTCATCTGAATTACAATCTTTTTAGAGTATTAGCGCATTGCGGCATAAAATGGCTTGTTATGTCCGCTAAAGCACCTACACGGTACAATGCTGAGAAAATGGCTTGTTATGTCCGCTAAAACACCTACACGGTACATTGCGGAGAAAATGGCTTGTTATGTCCGCAAAAGCTTTTACAGCCTTCGCGCAGCACGAGGCTCAGTTATGAAATACAAATTTAAATTGAGCAATTCTACCACAAAATGTGTATTTAAGAAATTAACCAAGCCGCAAATAAATCATGGAGGGGAAAGTTGCTTGCTTTCGACCCCCTCTTAATCTGCACCCCAACCCAAAGGCACATAGAGGATTGATGACAGGCAGGTATTAACAGAAAATTGCTGTTTTATAAGTAATATATTTTAGGCGTGGAGGCGACCCAATATGTAATAGTATAACTTACCTTATGCCGTTTTAGTACTGATACTGAAATATTAATTTACCATGTCGATGTCTCAACAAAATTATTAAGCTATATTTATTCTAAAGAATCTCCATTTAATACTCAGCCACTCATTTTTTGAGATAAACAATAAGCAAGCTGTCGTATTACTCTAGGGCCTAACACTATTGCATGTCCTATAGAATTACACCTTGCTGGAATAGTGGTGAGGTGAAACTGATTCGAGCGGACTGATTCCTAGCCCGGTAAACACAACGGACGTGTTCTAGCACATATCTGACGTTTCAGCTAAATCAGTGATTGCACTTTGAGATATTTAGCCCTCTTGCGCCAGACTAGAGAACTGCAGACGGATGAGCGTCCTTTGAATGACACAGTTAATGGTCTAGTACAAATATGCCAAGTTTCAGCTAGAACGGGTTTAAAGCAAAAAAATGTAAGGATATTTATTGTCTAGACATGTAGCCCTCTAACGTTAGACTGTTGATTTGATGGTTTCTGGAAGTCCCTAAAAAACTAAACTTATGGTCTTATTGATGCCTACTAATTTTCGACACGAAAGCTTTAATCCGACGAAGCAATAAGTAGGTCAAATTCGTAGCGACGATGTTGACATACAGTACTATTATTGAATGAACTATTTGACATAATTGACCTACCCCCCTAAGAGATAGCTTCAGTTGACAAAGGCTCGTGGCCATATAAAAGGTTCGTGGCTCGTACCCCATACCCCATGCTATAAATGTATTCGTCGATATACAATCATATATTAATCCGCAAGGTGGTGTCAAATTGCTATTCTGGATATTCCTACTTTATCAGTGCACAGTACAGCAGTACCCTACCGGTATGCATATTTATTTAATTACTTCGGAGTCTTAGCGGATCCCCAATTAAATGGCTTAACTTTTCAATTTTGCAAGAGATAGACTTTATAATTCTCTACAAGCAACCAAAATTTCAGCTTTGGAAAATGATGCGTTCCCGAGTAATTTAACATTTTCTAAAAATCACATAATCTGTCGTAGCTGATGTCAGACTAAATTATATTTCACCAAACTTTTAGTAGAAATTTTCTAAACTTTCCCTCTACTACTTACCTACTAAGTTTGGATTAATTCCGAACCGGCGATGCCGAGAAATTCGCGTCCAAACATTTAACAGACAGAGGGACAGACGGTGACGGACATGCCCCAGTTGCCCTATATGAACCGTATGCCAAGGCTCGCCGACTACGTGTCTCGCCCCACAGACAGGGAAATGACATATTCAGTAAATTATTGTTTGTCCAAGATAACCTCGAGAGACTTTATTTATTTATGTACCCGTGCTTAATATCACTTATGTACTGTAGGCTTACATAATCTTATTTTTTCAAATAATACGCTATTCATTGTAATCTACCAGATGCAAATAAACTTTGTACAGTATTTCAGTTGATTGTAGGCCTACTTCATATAAAGTAAATGGAGAAGATGGATTGGCATAATACAATTATTAACGCAAACTAATGCTGATTATCATTTTGTACAGTAGTCAAAGTTACACGTTCGTGGGGCCATCGTGCAGCACGAGAGCCTATGTTAGAAAGTACATCATACTAATCTCTATTAGAAATACGAAAACCGTCTTTCCCAAAATATATATGAGTGAAGGCGATGCAATCAGATTGTGATAAACTAGTTTTAAAGACAAAGATCCATTTCAGTTTGCCCTTACACACTTTAACTGTGATTTGTAAACCTTTTTTTTAACTATGGCCATTTAAGTTAAGTATGACATTTTTAATTATACAATACTCTTCTCCTTTATTAGCCTCGTTGCGCTCATCCTGTTTTGTCTTAAAATAATTTCCTAAACGGAGACTAACGACCTTTATAACTATGCAAAGTCTCGAAACTGTGAGAGTAACTGCTGATTTATGGCAGATGGATACTCGTATCCACTGTAAACTCGTTGCGTTCGTTCGTTTTTGATCAAACTTTAGATTCTTTCTAAACTTTTGCTAAACTACATACGTACCAAGTTTTGTTTAATTTCATCAAGTAATAACCGAGTTATTAGCGATCAAAACTTTACGACGACGACGATGACGACGACGTCTACTACTACTACTACTACTAGGATCGGCATGCTGCATTGCAGCTGCATTTTTAAGAATGCTGTGCCGGCTTGTCAACAAAATTGCACCGCCACAACTCCCTATCACCCATGACATTTGCTAGATCATCCGCATCTTTAAGGCCAGTGTCCTTTAAGATGCGTCTCAAGAAAGTCATGGACTGTCCACCATGCTTATTCACTCCATGAGGCTGCCAAAGTACAAGATTATGCACTGGCTGGTCCTCACGGCGAAAGCAATGTCCGGCAAAGCGGACGACGACGTCAGACGACGACGACGACGACAGACTACTCGTTAATGGCACCCATATGCTAAGGCTTCGCTCACTTCGTGGCTCGCCCCACACTCGAAGAATATTTTGGCCAAAACAATACCGAGACTCAAGAACACAGGTTACATTTTTATAATTCTCATTGACGATTGACAGTGAAGCGTTTACTCTTGGTTCATTCAGCTATGTTTAAACGCTATTAGGGATAGGATTATAAAATTCTAAATAATTGGCGCTTGGAGGGTAATCGAAGACCTGCTGTATCAGCAAAGAATAACAGATGTCGGGCTATTGACTTTGTGGACTTCTTTAAAGTATTCGACTCAGTCTCCCAACCACGGATGTTTAGCATACTAGTAGCACATTGGATTCCTGAGGAGATTATTGCAGCTATCCGATCACTTATATATACGATATGATATATTATGTATAATATCTGTATAATATATGATATATATTATATGGACGGTGTGATATATCTGCGATGGTCCCACCACATTTGTGTCTTCTGCTGGTGGTGACACAGATCCATTAGAAGTTTTTCGGTGAGTCGTTCAGGGTGACACACATGCACCATTCTTATTCTTAATTGTGATTGATTATGTTCTACGCATGTCCTTAGATCATCTTAATAAAGATGGGGTGATGGTAACACCCCCTACTGGCACACGAAGTAGAAGAAATCCAACAAAGTACCTAAATACAGTAATAAGTGAATTGTTGTGGGGTGAGTGACGCGGTGAATTAAATATACAATGTAAATAAGACAATATGATAATGCTCTCCCTAGGTACCGGGTTCGAGCCCCAATAGGGCCGGTTGATATTTTTCGCTATGGAGAGTATTATCATATTGTCTTATTTACATTGTATATTTAAAGTACCTAAATGATCTAGACTTTGCTGATGACTTAGGGGTACTGTCAGAATCACTAGTGGGAGCCCAAATTCTCATTTGCTAATTGGATCAGGTTGCTTCTAATTTTGGTATTTTTGTAATCTCTTATAAGACCAAAATTATGACAGTGAACCTGACAGCCCCCACGAAATGTGTGATCGTACAGTAAATGTGGATGACTTCTGCTACTTGGGATCATGGATCCGAAAGTCAGGTGAAGACTTTCGGATACGTAAGGGGAAGTCATGGGCAGCGTTAAATAGTCTGTCCAGGAATTGGAAGGCCCATAGAATAAAACGGAACCTTAAGGTTCGATTATTTCTTGCAGTAGTACTGTAGTACCAGTAGTCTTATATGGGAGTCCATGGTGGGCTCTAACTGCAGAGGATACCAAATCTCTGGATTTAGTATTGGCGTTATTGGTAAAAAAGCGCCAGACTTTACCAGTTCGATCCCGCCTGGACGTCACTGTCGACTTTGCAAAGCCTAACAAATAGTTATAAATCTCTGGATGGCACTTTCGCAAGAATGCTGCGCCAGGTTGATTGCGTCAAGTACAATGAACACATCTCCAATGAGACTTATACAACATGGGGGACGTGTTGACGTTTCCTCAAATTTATTCATCTTTCAAATGAAAGAGAAACTATCTTTAACTCATACAGGACCTTTCTCGTACCCATGTCAAGATTTTTGAAAATAAAAAAATAAAAAAATTATAGAGTAAATTATAAAGTTGCCCAAAACCATACAAATCCTATTATATATCGCTTTTTTTTATGTGTAGTTGAGTACAATATTTCTAATGTTTAGTTCAGATGTCTAACAGGTATTTTTCGTGCTGGCACCAAAATTGGGTGCTATGCGAAATTTTCAAAATTAATTGTTTCGAAATTATCATTATTTGACATAAATTGCCTCTGTGATCACGAATTCAATGGATTTGAAATGAAGTTCACAGGAGTAACGAAATTACCATTTTCGTGCGCGCACAAAAAGTGGGTGCATAGGCTGCTCGCGAAATTTTCAAAATCAATTTTTCTTAATATTCATTGTATGATCTATGTTCCTGTGATTTATAGGTATTCTGTGATTGTGAATGCAATGGTAATATAATGGAGTTCATTCGAGTAACGTAAATGCCTTTTATATAGATATTTTCAAAGATAGGGAGGAGATATCATATTATATTAGTTATAGGCCTACAGTAGTACAGTAGTAAGACTACAAAAGTCGCAACAGACAAACACTGGTATATCAATGTAAACATAATGTGAGGTTACAAATCAATTTAGAAGTCGTAGCTAGCGGCTCCATCAATAATCTCCACCAGACAAGAAAACCTATACCAAATTATCAACAACACTATTTATATTAGCCAGCATCAGCAATTATTTCATTGGCGTTTACTCAACCCTGTCCCTTTCCTTCCCTTTACTATCAACCCTGCTTAGAATAAGTTATTTTATTATTCCCAAAATTATATTTATCAGAGATGGGTTATTCGTTCATTCCATCCCCCCACCCTTTCTCTACTAATTGCTATATTATAGTTACATAAAATGAATATTTCAAAACAAATAATTTTTAAAATTTTGTACTGCACCCACGTTTGGTGTGCGACCGAAAAATGGTAGTTGCGTTACTTGGATGAACTCCAATTCATTACCATTGAAATGGCCACCACAATATACAGGTAAGACTTGAAAATTAGTTACATTTGTCACATTATCCGCAATTAAATTTTTCTATTGCACAAAACCACTATTTTTCATATTTGAGGCACTTCCAAATAAATTTTTGCTTATTTTTCAAGAATGTGTTAAAATATACCACTAGAGATTTTGTGTTTCCACATTTCAGTGAAATTCATTAAAAAATAGCCGAGAAATCAGGTCTGGGTCGAATCCGTACCACCACCACCATGGTAGATCTAAAAGGCCCAGGGTAGATAGGGTGTAAGCATCACCCATTTATCATTCGAGCCAAATATCACACGAATTCGTTACTTTTTAGAAAAGCCTTTGCATTTTGAAATTTAAAATTTGCATTCTTCAGAAAACGCATTTAAAGTTTATTCTTAGGGTAATTTTGTCCATTGAAATTATTCCATTATTTCCATTAGATATTCCATTATATCCACAGAAACTCCGCTGAAAATTCTGTTGCAAGGGTTATCCGGGTCGGTGATTTCATTTCTAAAGTCAGTTTACTCATTTGGCAGATTCAATCAAGTCTGTCTGTCATTGCTATCTGTCCGTCCGTCAAAATATAACCGACAGCTGAACAGACAAACAGACAATGTGGATGACATCGAACACGAAAACTGACATCGGCAATGAAATCACCAACCATGAAAACCCCCATAACAAAATTTTTAGCTAGTTGGTATGCATTCCTGTTACTGGACAGACATAAATTCGGCATACAGACATACAGTAGTAGGTTTTGTTAAAAGTGACGTCGGAAATGAAATCAGGAACTAGACTAACCCCCATAACAAAACTTTTATCAAGTTGGAATGCTTTCATTATATTTTGACAGACAGACCGACAATCAGACATAACAGATTCACTAAAAATGAAAACAGACTTCGGAAATGAAATCAGCGACCAAAAAACCAAAACAAAAAAAGTTTCAGCTACGTGGTATGATATCCTTATATTTTGACAGACAGATCGTCGGTCAGAAAGACAGACTATATAAAAAAATATAACATAATCAGGTAAACAATAGATAGGATGTCGCGTACGACCTTTAAAGAAAGACAGACTGACAGTCAGACATAGAGACATAACAGTTTTCGTTAAAAGTGAAAACTGACGTTACGAATGAAATCAGCGTCCATGAAAAACCCCATAACACCCCCCACCCCCCCCCCCCCCCCTAAAGGACATTGGTCCTCGCGAGCACGTATATTAGTTACATATCTTGAAGATGCGGATGATCTTCAAATGTAATACGTGATAGGGATTTGTGGCGACGCAATTTTACCTACAAGTCTGTACAGCTGTACCTTTTTTGAATCATTAGCTATATAATTTTGTTGAGTCGTTGACATGATAAATTAATATTTCAGTATCAATACTACTATCGGCTTAATTATGTTTCACATTATGTATACAATGATATGCCCGCCCATTGTTTGTCTGTGGAGAATATAGTAGACTTACTACCGGTACTATAACTAATATAATATGTTTTCTCCTCCCTATCTTTGCTAACTAAATCCTGAGACTAATTTTCCTAGCGGAGAAAATATTTATATAAATGGAATTTGCGCTACTCGGATGAACACCATTTTATTACCATCCCATTCACAATCACAGAAAAACTATGAATCACAGGAATATAGATCATACAATGATTATTTAAAAAAATAAGAAGTTTTGAACATTTCGAGCTGCGGATGCATTTTATTTTCAAAAATCCCGACATGGGTGCGAGAAAGGTCCTTTCCCTTTAATGAGAAAAACGGGCGAGGTTAGAGCACGGTTTTTTTTATTTTCAAGGTCGTACATCTAACCTGTTAGAAATACCAGCGGATTTTATAATTGTCTGTGTGGAATCCTCTCCTCCCCCCCCCCCCCCCCCCAGGATAGATAGGGTTAAATAGCCTTACCTACAAATGACAGTTTAAATCTCCATACACGCATTAAAGCCTGTAAGGGCTAACTGAAATAACTTTCTTATATAAGCTCTCGTGCTGCCGTAATGCTCACGTAACGCCGGGTGCATGGACGTAACGCCAGGTGCATGGACGTAACGACGGGTGCTTGGACGTAACGCCGGGTGCATGGACGTAACACCGGGTGCATGGACGTAACGACGGGTGCATGGACGTAACGCCGGGTGCATGGACGTAACGCCAGGTGCATGGACGTAACGACGGGTGCTTGGACGTAACACCGGGTTCATGGACGTAACGACGGGTGCATGGACGTAACGCCGGATGCATGGACGTAACACTGGGTGCATGGACGTAACGCCAGGAACATGGACGTAACACCGGGTGCATGGACGTAACGACGGGTGCATGGACGTAACGCCGGTTGTATGGACGTAACACCGGGTGCATGGACGTAACACCGGGTGCATGGACGTAACGACGGGTGCATGGACGTAACGCCGGGTGCATGGACGTAACGCCAGGTGCATGGACGTAACGACGGGTGCTTGGACGTAACACCGGGTTTATGGACGTAACGACGGGTGCATGGACGTAACGCCGGATGCATGGACGTAACACCGGGTGCATGGACGTAACGACGGGTGCATGGACGTAACGACGGGTGCATGGACGTAACGCCGGGTGCATGGATGTAACACCGGGTGCATAGACGTAACACCGGGTGCATAGACGTAACACCGGGTGCATGGACGTAACACCGGGTGCATGGACGTAACACCGGGTGCATGGACGTAACGACGGGTGCATGGACGTAACGCCGGGTGTATGGACGTAACACCGGGTGCATGGACGTAACACCGGGTGCATGGACGTAACGACGGGTGCATGGACGTAACACCGGGTGCATAGACGTAACGTCGGGTGCATGGACGTAACGCCAGGTGCATGGACGTAACACCGGGTGCATAGACGTAACACCGGGTGCATAGACGTAACACCGGGTGCATGGACGTAACGACGGGTGTATGGACGTAACACCGGGTGCATGGACGTAACACCGGGTGCATAGACCTAACGACGGGTGTATGGACGTAACGACGGGTGCATGGACGTAACACCGGGTGCATGGACGTAACACCGGGTGTATGGACGTAACACCGGGTGCATGGACGTAACGACGGGTGCATGGACGCAACGTCGGGTGCATGGACATTTGCATGGATGTAACACCGGGTGCATGGAGGTAAAGACGAGTGCATGGACGTAACGCCGGATGCATGGACGTAACACCGGGTGCATGGACGTAACACCGGGTGCATGGACGTAACACCGGGTGCATGGACGTAACGACGGGTGCATGGACGTAACGTCGGGTGCATGGACGTAACGCCAGGTGCATGGACGTAACACCGGGTTCATGGACGTAACGACGGGTGCATGGACGTAACACAGGGTGCATGGATGTAACGACGGGTGCATGGACGTAACGCCGGGTGCATATGGACGTAACGCCGGTTGCATGGACGTAACACCGGGTGTATGGACGTAACACCGGGTGCATGGACGTAACACCGGGACCGTGGACGTAACACAGGTTGCATGGACGTAACTCCTGGTGCATGGACGTAACGACGGGTGCATGGATGTAACGTCAGGTACATGGACGTAGAACCGGGTGCATGGACGTAAAACCGGGTGCATGGCGTAACGCCAGGTACAGGGACGTAACACCGGGTGCATGGACGTAACAGCGTAACACCGGGTGCATGGACGTAACGACGGGTGCATGGACGTAACGCCAGGCGCATGGACGTAAAACCGGGTGCATGGACTTAACACCGGATGCATGGACTTAAAACCGGTTGCATGGACGTAACACCTGGTGCATGGACGTAACGACGGGTGCATGGATGTAACGCCAGGTACATGGACGTAAAACCGGGTGCATGGACGTAAAACCGGGTGCATGGACGTAAAACCGGGTGCATGGCGTAACGCCAGGTACAGGGACGTAACACCGGGTTTGTGGACGTAACACCGGGTGCATGGACGTAACAGCGTAACACCGGATGCATGGACGTAACGACGGGTGCATGGACGTAACGCCAGGTGCATGGACGTAAAACCGGGTGCATGGACGTAAAACCGGTTGCATGGACTTAAAACCGGTTGCATGGACGTAAAACCGGTTGCATGGACTCTAATCTTTTGCACTTTCAGTGAGTGTTACGATGTAGTTACTTTGTTACATAAATAATGTGGTGATTATTCTAATGGAAAATATTTCAAATAATGGGAATTCAATAACATAGACAATAATTGGTAATGGTGAAGTGAACAAGTTGTTCGATAAATTGCTCAATATAGCCAATGTATATTTGAATACATAGCCATTTGTCATAACCTCTATATAATATATTTATATTAAAAAAAGGGTTTCTATAACTATATAAAAAAACTATTTTCTGGAATTTATATATCAGTAACGAATTAATAATGTAATTCATTTCGTATAAAATTTAATTTGTAAAATGATTGACTTGTAATATAATTAATTGTTCTGTGCACCGGAATTTTCTGTGAATTTTCACTTCCTTATCTTACGATGTTGGATATGATTCTTTCTATGTAGTTGTATACTCGTTCAATTTCTGAACGTGAGCTAAAGCTATAAATATTTGGTAAGTGTGATTTTATGTAATATTTATTTAGTATTTTCTTTTAATATCAAAATATTTTAGAGGATCTGCGGCAAATCCAACTAAATCGAACGTAAACTAAAACTGTAAAATATTTTTAGTTGGAAAATGTACCCACTTGTCATTGTGTCACCAGTTTGGGGTGATTTTTCTAAGCAATTTAAGCAACGTACTTGGAGATATTTTGATTGATTATGGCAGTATGACCCTTGTTAATGTTTCAGCAAGTGTTTTGTAATGGTGGCTCAGTGTTGTTGTAATAGTGGCTAGAGTTTGGTAGGTATTTATTAGAAATGTTAGCTAGTATTTTTAAAAAGTTATAGAAAATCTAATAAAATAATACAATGCAGATTTTCAGATATAGGCCTACATTTCTGCACATTATGTTTTTGTGTAATTTCATTCTTATGAATTCTGATATATTAAATATTGAAGTTACGTTAACATTTTTTAACTAACTAAAAGAGCTACTACAGTATTATTAGCTATTATAAAAATTACCAGTTAACGTTATAATTTGATGTAATAAATGATTGATGAATTTTTGATATTTGATACAAATCAACTTAAAAAATACACAAAAAATATAATTTTTTATAAAATATTCAAAAACATTTTTAAAAAATATTCCAGAACATTTTTATAAAATATTCTAGAACATTTTTATATAATATTCTAGAACATCTTTTATAACATATTCTAGAACATTTTATATAAAAAATTCTAGAACATTTTTTATAAAATATTCTAGAATATTTTTTTGAAAATTTTCTACAACTTTTTTTATAAAATATTCTAAAACTTTTTTTATAAAATATTCTAAAACATTTTTTATTAAACATTCTAGAACATTATTCCTCCCCATTTGATATATTGGTAATATCTCTCTCCACTAGTTCCATAGTCCACGGTCCCCCCCACTAGTTCCGCACTCGTCCCCACTAGTCCCTAATAATAAATTTTTTTGCAGGAGGGTGTTTTAGAACATTTATATATGTCAAAAACTGCTTAAAAAATAGCCGGTAAAAAAACACAAAATGGAGAGGAATACGGAAATCTTCCCCTTTATTCTTTAGCTAAACCGGTACTTCAAGAGCCATAGGCCTACTATCATAAATAAATATCAAAATCATGAAAAAATGCAAAGATGGAACATTTTAAAAAAGCAAACATTGCCAAGAGGTGCATTCGAATTCAAACTTATTAAAATTATAATTCTGCAGATGAAAACGGTTCTAATTATTTTCAGTGTTTGTGGAGCTAGGAAGACTGTTAGGCTGAGATTATATAATTTATGATATTGCTCTCTTATAATTTATAATATAATGCTATTAAACACTAATTTATATATTATGGCACTAATTCGGCATCTTTTTATTGCTATCTTAATCATCTGGTTAAATATAAAATTATTAATTATATATAATTAATTGTATTTATTTATGTTTACAAATTTTTGTTTTTTTTCCAGATAAGCCATATATTCTGTCAGGGTGGCACTAAGCGTTGGTGTGAGGGAAAATTAACCATGTCTTGGAATTTGGACCAATTATTCTTTACCCTTCTATTAGTTGGTAAGTCTCTTCCTCTCTTATAATAAGTGACATTATTATAATGTATAAATTCGCTGTTACAAATATAGTTTATATAAAATAAAATAAAAAATCAAATATAGTTTTATTTGTTTTATATAAAAAAATAAGGATAATTAATGGAGGGTTTTTTACAGAAATATAGAAGAAACCTATAACGAAATATAATCAAAGGTTCATATCTTTATATCTTTAATTATTAATAATATTTTAATATTTACAGGGTTAATCTCCACCCCAACAAAAGGTTAGTATTACGTTATGAACCACCGGCAACCCGTTAGCGGCTTAGCAGCTCAACATACGCGCGATCGAAAATATATAGGAAATATTCAAAAATTTGCTTTGACCGATTTAACACTAGAACAGCTGACCGACCAATTTTGACCGTTTTTGGTTTTGAAATCAACATTGTGAGAATTCAGTTCTACTTGGGGTGCTGAATCTTCTTGACTTTTCCTAAACCTTCATTCATTAGGTATGTCATCAAGGACAAAATTTTTTAACCGAATATACTCAGGGGGTGTAGTTTTTGAGATCACAATGGAAGGCTGAAGCGGTCAAAAATGACCGCAAGGCATTCTATACTAATTCAAGAGTAATAACAAGTACTGCACCCAAGCATTTAAGCATTTAAGGCTAGTAGACCCCATTAAATTTGTTAAAATTTTATAATTAAAAAGAGAAACAATATACCACCGAAAAGTAAACAAAAATTTAATTTGAAAATATTTTTTTGCAATACTATTTAATATTAGTTAATATTTGGTCAGATCAGGTCAGGTATTCTAGGTCATTGATCAAGAAAACTTGCCACCTCCATGCAGCATAAAGGAGGTGCCACCTGTAGCTGCATAGACCCTCTTACTAGGGCTAATCTGGCCCTGTAACTAGGACCCCCTTCGTTCTGGGATAAGGACGCCGTTGGTCCTGGATTAAGGACCCATATACTTGGCTGCAGGGGTATATGGCCTGGCCAGGCAGATGGTGATCTACCAATGGCTGGTCAGGAGTAGAGTGTTCTCATGTCCACTCTGAGAGCACTTCACTGCGACCTGCACCTGGCAGCAGGGGTACAGGGCATGACCCAGCAGATGAGCTGCACAGCCAATGGTGGGTCATGTGCGCAAGAGTAGATATGGGTGATGGGCCTCATATCTACTCCACTGCGACACCCACCCTGTGGAACGGCAAACCAGGGTGTGGTATTTGCCCTGAGAGCTGACTCGGCAACCCCCCACCCCCCACTATGGATTACATTAGTAATGCGGAGGTCCGGCCACTGGAGGCCAGTGGAATTACCGGACACAATCGGCCTCACAGGCGTCAGTTATCTCCTGACCGGCTGCCTGTCTCACCCCCTACTGGAGAGAGAGAAGCCAACAATTCTTTGAGTCCCTTTCCTGATGACCTTTCTGGCCCAAACCCCGGGTCACCAGGGAGGCCAGATTGTGAGGGGGAGAGGGATTCTGGAGTTGGAGGCTACTCTCATGTTCCACCCCGACCAACAAAGCCATTGGTGAATCTGAGGCACTAGACTAGCCTCAGTAAACACCCTAACACTCGGGTCCCCAATGCGACAAGGTGAGCTGACTGCCTTGGCAGATAAGCTTTCTCTTAGCGCAGTGGGTGTTCAAGAGCACCGAATGCAGACTGGACAGACTGATGAGGTTGTGATTAAGGACATGGGGGGCGGTTGGCGACTTGCCCTCGCGTCAGCAGATGATAGTGGAAATGGTGGTATTGGTCTATTGATGAATCCAACTGCACATACAGCATTGGACAAAATAGACCAAATCTCTAACCGCATCATCCGTTGCCACTTCTCATGTTCTGGAAGACTGGCTAAGAAGTTTCCTAAGGTGGTTCTGATTGTGTGCTACTCTCCAACTAGTGTTGCCCCTGTAGAGGAGGAGGAAAATTTCTACCACAATCTACAAGCAGCTACTGATGGAGTGGATCAGCATGCATTCTTAACATTCCTGGGAGACTTTAATGCAAGTCTGCATCAATCACCTACATCGCCCTGGGTCTATAGCAATAGTGTCAACCGAAATTCCGTCCATCTTCAGGATTTTATCTCTGGAAATGGATTGTATTCGGCTGGAACCCATTTCAAGAAGCGAACTGGAAAGCTATGGACTCATAGTGGACCCAGAGGTCACAAGTCCCAGATAGACCATATTCTGTTTCGTAGGAAGTACAGGAGCTCTATACAAGACTGTAATGCATTTACACTTCGACCATTCTCCAGTGATCACCGCCTTATTGCGGCCAAGGTAAGACTTAGTCTGCGTGTTAGCAGAACAACGAAATCTGCCTTGCCGCGGCATGACTGGTCCTCTCTGTTGCAACAGCCAAGTGTGAGATCCAGCTTCACACTACAGCTGAGAAACAGGTATGAGGTTCTTGCCTCTGAGGCGGCAGATCACTGTGAGGGCTATACTGCCTTTACAGAAGCAGTTAAGTTAGCAGCTGCAGAAACAGTTCCTGTATACCCTCGAAACAGGAAAAGAGCCCCCTGGACGGACATCAAAATCCAGAATTGCCGAAATGACCTATATAAGGCGCAGAAAGAGTCCCGACACAAACAGACTACAGCGGCCAAGAATGCAGTTAAGGCAGCATCTAGGTCCCTGAACAGTCAGTACTCTGTTAATCTACAGGAGCTAATAAACCAACAGGTTGATGCCATCAATGATGCTGACGACAGCAGGCAATCATCCCAGGCATGGAAATCGATCAACTTGCTTACTGGGCGGAAAAGCCAACCAACCACCACGGTTAAGGCTGAATCACCAGCCGATCGCCTCAATGGTTGGAAGGCCCACTTTAAAAAGCTCCTCAATAATGACAGGGTATTGCCTGATAACTTTATAGAAGTAAAAGTGTCTGAGTCTGTACTCCCAGATATTCCCATTGGCGATATCTCCTTTGCAGAAGTGAAGACTGCTGTAAAGAGCATTAAGACCAATCGTGCCAGTGGAGTAGATGGTGTTCCCCCTGAGGTCTTTAAAATACCTGAGTGTTTAAAGCTCATCTATCCCATCTTAGTAGACATGTACCGTACAACAAGAGTCCCACAAGAAATGAAAACAAATAAGTTGGTGCCAGTTCCCAAGAAGGGCAACCTAACACTCTATGGTTCTTTTCGGGGAATCTCATTGATCTCGATTGCTGCAAAGCTATACAATAGAATTCTATTAAATCGCATCAGGGATCCCATTGAGAGACTGCTCCGTGGAAATCAGAATGGGTTCCGTAAAGGTCGTGGGACCATGGAGCACATTTTGGCACTTAGAAGGATAATTTAAGAGTTATCAAAAAAGAAAGACAGGCATCTGGCTGTTATCTTTGTTGACTTCTTCAAGGCCTTTGATTCAGTCTCCCGCTCACGTCTGTTCAGCATACTTTCATTATATGGGATTCCTGATGAAATTATTGCAGCAATCAGATCAGTATACGATGGTTCGACAACATTTTGTGTCTACTGTTGATGGTGACACAGAACCATTTGAAGTGTTATGGGGCGTCCTCCAGGGAGACACACTTGCACCATTCTTGTTCATAATTGTGGTTGACTATGTTCTACGCATGTCCTTAGATCATCATAATGATGATGGGGTGATGATAACTCCACCTACTGGCTCCAGAAGTCGAGGAAATCCTGCCAAGTACCTAACTGATCTAGACTTTGCTGATGACTTAGGAGTACTCTCAGAATCACTAGAGGGAGCCCAACGGCTCCTCAGCTCATTAGAACATGCTGCTTCTATTGTTGGTCTTTTTATTAACTCCAGAAAGACCAAAGTTTTGACAGTTAACTTTGAAAGTCATCAGCAAGTCTCTGATCGGATGAGCATAAGCTCAAAGGATGGTATGCTTGAGCATGTGGACAACTTCTGTTACCTTGGATCATGGATCAGGAAGTCAGGTGATGACCTTCGAATACGTAAGGGAAAGGCAATGTTAAATTCTCAATTTAGGGAAAGCAGCAGGTTACAGTGGCACGTTATTTTAACCAAAACAATAAACTAAGCACAATAGAACAGGAAACAGTTTTATTTTTGAAAATAATCAGCTGTTATTTGCGTCGAATTTCCCCTGGAGAGGGATGAATTTTTATTGTGTCCAGTCCCCCCCCCCCCCCGCCCCCCTATCTGGTATTAATAGTAACGTTTAGCAAACAAACTATTTTATTTCACCGGCCTACGGCCAAGTCAGTCAGTCCAACCATCTCAGCCATTAGCTAGCACGCGCGTAGGGAACATCACCAAAGTCAAACGGTCCGGACCTCAGGCCAACCGGGATCCCGTCACATTCCATTTTAAAGAGTTCTATAAAGTGTTTTAAGTTAGTATTAAATTCTAATAACTAATTATTTTAAAAAATTGTCTGGTACTTTTGTGCGAAGTCACAATCTAGACATTAAGTGGAAATTTCAGAAAATTTGGACAAAAATTGCAGATGTAGTAGGGTTTTGAATTAATCTGAGTTTTGATACTGTATATTCTGAAAAAATTTCAGTTAAAACATTTTGCACCAAAATTATTTTCAATTGTTATCAGTTTATGAAAAATGTAATTACTCGAAACCAAAAGAGGTACAACTGCTAAGTTGATTTCAGATTTGAAGTTTCCGTTTAATTTAACATCATAATCTATTAAAGAAATAGGGCCTATATATTTGCACAATTATTCCTAAAAAATGATGCCCCCCCCCCCCGCCCCTTAGACAGGCAATGATTAATCATCTAATTATTTTATTAATATAAAATATATAAAATATAAGCTTTAATAATAAATTTCTCTCAATTGCGTTACTAGTAAATACGAGTTTAATGCGAGTACGAGATTTGAAGAACTAATTTCACGTCATATTGTTTTAGTTGCAGGAACAAATTGTGATAATGTTAATAAATGCACCGAAAACCAAGTGTGTAAAGAAAATAAATGCGAATGTAAAGAAGGATATAAATATAACGATGAGGAATCCGAATGCATTGGTTTGTATTGCACCCATAATTTAATCCTCTCAATTAATTGTTAGTTTTATTGAATAGCTTAGAATGGTTATCATTCTAAAAATGTGGTATTGCGATATACATAGACGCCCGTTAATGCGTAAGGCTGATTATTTATTGAATGGCTATTTGTACAATGGGTGGGGGAGTGGGATTCAAAGTGAAACTGAAGTGACATTCTATTAATCAAACTCAATGAAGTTTACCTAAAAGATTGACCCGATTTGACTTAATTGTCAAGGCTGCTGCCGCAAAGAGTTGATGGTGCCGCTCCACATGAGGTTTTTTAAAATAGCAGTGTTTGGAGCTCATTCAACATCCCATCGTAATAGACCGGTACAGAACGACAAGAAATGAAAACAAATAAGTTGTTAAGTCCCGAAGAAGAATGGATGTTTTCGCGGAATCTCGTTGTTATCGATTGCCGCAAAGCTATGCAATAAAGATAAGAACTCCAGAGGTCGAGGAAATCCAGCCAAGCACCAAGCTGGTCCAGACTTTGCTGATGATTCAGGTGTACTTTGAGAATTACTAGACGAAGCCCAAATACACTTAATTGGTCCAGAAAATGTATCTTAATTAGACCAGGCTGCTTCTAGTATTGGTCATTTTATTATCTCCAAGAAGACCATAATTTTGACAGTTAACTTTGACATTCCTAAGGAAATGTCTGATTGCATGAGTATAAGCTCAAAGGATGGTGTGCTTCTAATGACTTCTGCTACCTGGGATCATGGATTCGGAGGTCAGATGAGGGAGGACCTTCGAATACGCAAGGGAAAGGCATGGGGAGCATTGAATAGGCTCTGTACAAGATTTGGAAGTTAGATAGAATACGTCAGAAACTTATTTAGAGCAGCATTGGAACCATATACAGTACAGTTAGTACTCCTATATGTGAGTCCCTGCCGGGCACCGCTCTGGATCTAGGACACTTCCCCCCACGGACAGTTCCCCCCAAGACACTTTCCCCCCCGCCCAAGTAGGACACTTCCCCACAGACACCCCCCCCCCCCCCCCAGTTAAAGTGTTAAAATTAATCTGACATAAAGCAATAAACAATAGTTAAAGATGGTTACAGGACAAGTTGTATCTAGTCAAGTTTTTTCCACTATAAAAGAAACATTTTTTTAGTCAAATTTTGTTTTTTTCTTTTTATTGGGGGCTGCTGCCCCCAAACCCCCGCTGCTTTTGATGGGGGCTGCCTCCCCCAAATTCCGGCATTTCCCTGTTTGCCCGTGGTGAAAGACTTTAAAAAACCATTTTGTAATAATTAATTCATGTTTGTATCATCAGATAATAAATTATAATAAAACTAAGCCTAAAGTAGGAACTGCAGTGAATGTTAACCAAATTAATATATAAATTACTACAATATTATAAAATTCAACAAAATCCTATTAAAAATATTGCAAGTAACCAGGAAATTTAATATGTAGTGTGTATAATATCTATATAGTATGTATAGTAATATGTATATCAATATGTAATGCTGAACACGTTCGTGGGGACTTCGCGCAGCACGTAGTCGGAAGCCTTGGCATACGGTTCATATAGAGCAAATGGGGCATGTCTAGTTTGGACCCCATATCACATGCTATAAATGTATTCATTCGATATACAATCATATGTTAATCCGCTAGGTGGTGTCAAATTGTTATTCTGCAATTTCGTACTTACCAGTGCAGCACTGTACAGCAGTACCGTACCGGTAGGCCTATGTCATTACTTCTGAGTCTCTAGCGGATCCCCAATTAAATGTCTTAACTTTTCAATTTCGTAAAAGATAGACTTCATGATTCTCTACAGGCCACCAAAATTTCAGCTCAGGAAAATGAGGCCTTCCCGAGAAATTTAACATTTTCTAAAAACTACATAATCTGTCGTAGCTGACGTCAGACTGCATGATTTTTCACCAAACTTTACAAACTTTCTAAACTTTCTCTCTACTACTTACCTACTAAGTTTGGTTCAATTCCGAACCAGCGATGCAGAGAAATTCGCGTTCAAACATTTACCAGACAGACAGACGGACGGACAGACAGACAGACGGACATGCCCCATTTGCCCGATATGAACCGTATGCCAAGGCTCGCCGACTACGTGTCTCGCCCCACACAGAATAAAGGTCGACGCATGTCGATTTTCACCTGGAGAGGTATAATTTTGATTGCAAAAATAATATTCATCCCCATCTGCTACAATTTGAAGAAGACTATTACATAATAATACCTATAATTATAACAATTCATTATTATAATTCTATAGTTAATAAAAACAGTATATCATTCCGGGGATGGAATTTATAGGTCATCTAATTAATTGTTTAAAGGTTAGCAAACAATACGATGTAATTGCATTGATAAAACCTATAAATAAAACTTGGATATAAAATGTAAAATCGGGTTGCAAAAGATCACTTTCTTAGCTAAAATTGAACTCCTTATAATTGCTCCTTGAGGTGTGCCGCATTTGGGGTAAGTGGATCGGAGTTTGTATTATTCCGTCGGATTCCGTAGCTGTCTAATTTTTTCAAGCAAAAGTATATCGTGGTTTAGGGTATCGAAGGCCTTCTTCAAGTCAATCGAGATTAAACCACCTGCGTCCTGTGTGTCCAGATTGTCCTGTAGGCGTTCAGTAATTGTAAGTATGGCTTCGGTAGTTGTAGATTTTTTCCTAAAGCCGTATTGTGAGTCAATCAGTATTGAGTTCTTGTGTAGATAACTAATTAATTGAGTATTAATTATCCGTTCGTATATTTTACTGAAGAGTGTTAGTACAGAGATGGGACGGTAGTTTTTCTTATCAGTGGGATCTCCTGCTTTAAATACTGGTGTAATTTTTGCTTTTTATAATATTGTGGGGAAGACGCCATGTTGTATAGATATATTTATTAAGTGTGTTAAATGGGGTGCTAAGTCATATGCCGCGATTTTTATTAGTCATTAGTAGCACAATTATTATTTAGATCTAGGATGTTATATATTACTTCAGTATTTGTTGTTTCAGCTAAATGGAAGGAGTTTGCTTTGCGGTGGTTAATGAGTCGTGTTGGATTTCTGTTTGTCTTGGGGATTTTTTCTGCTAGTTTTGGGCCTATGTTCGCGAAGTGTTCATTGAATGTATTTGCAATATGTTTTGGATCAGTTGTTGTTTTTATCTGGCCTGATGAAGTAGTACATGTTAATATTTTCGGAGAATTTAAGTTTTTTGTTTTATTGAGAGCGTTATTTATAGTTTGCCATGTTTTCTTTGTGTTGTTTTTATTTTTCTCAAATTCCTTAGCTCAAAAGTATTTTTTTGTGCTGTTCTAAGTGTTTTTGTAAGTTCATTCCGGTATATTTTGTAGTTATGTACATTTTCTGGTGTTGGATTTGTTAATAGAGATGCATAAAGTGTATTTTTTATTATTGTTGATTGTGCAAGGGAGGTGGTTATCCAGGGATTTATTGGAATTTCGCGCGATTTTAAAAGTTCTTTTTAAGTGTTTGTCAGTATTTTTTTCGAGGTTATTGTAGAATGCTTCAAATTTGTTATTTATTGGGATTTCTGTGTCGTTGTATGTCCAGTTGTCGATGTGGGGCGAGCCACGATGTGAGTGAGCCTTAGCGTAGTGGTACCATTAATCAACTTGTCGTTCTGTCGTGTTCAATTTTAAACGTTAATAACTCGGCCAATCTTTGATGAAATCTATCCAAACTTGGTACACATGTTGTTTGGCAAAAGTTTAGAAATTTTCCAAGTAGAATTTCCGTGTGGCCTTCGAGAAGCTAAGATAATAGCAGTTAATTAGTTAATTAAATTGATTACGGTAAAAACAGCACTTTCAACCTGCCTTTTAAAGGAAATTAATTGTTTTACAGTATAAGACTTCAATAATTATACTTAAAAATTATACAGATGTAATCCACATACTCCATTCTATTATAGTTTTTAATTAGTTCAAGTGATTTGCTTTAATAATTGTGTCTTTAATTGATCTAAAGTAATTAAAACGGCATAAAAAATTGATTCTCATTAAATACTGCTCATTTATTGGTTAACATCCAAGTTGGCTTGTTTCCCAGCAACACTTGAGGTATTCAGTCAGCCTTGCTTGTAAGAGGCAGACTGCTGCTGCTGCTGGTAGGATAGCATTAATTCCCCATCCATTCACTCACTCTCCATTCAACTGGCTGACTGGAGAGTGGATGTGTGTTTAGGTATCGGGTTCAATGACATTAATATTATTACTAAAGTAACTAGTAAATATATTACGTGCTGCTGTACAGTAAACGCGGCTTTGCGTTATTGAATTACAGAATTGGCGGTACAAAGTACATTAATAGGGATCAGGCATATTGCATTTATATAATTGTTGTTGTAAATGTACAATAATATGCGCCACTTTTATTTTAGTAACTGCAATGTGTATTTCATTTGTACCTGCAGCCCATTAAAAAGGGCAGCTTAACTTATCGCGGACAGGCTGACTATTCACCATTAAAAAAAAACCCAAATCGCCGCAGTTCCACTTACAGTTCCATATTATTCTGTTTTGCAATTCAACCCAATTTATCTGCTCTCTGCTACACGCGGTTTTATCCACGAGTTTTGTAAAGTCCCGACTTATCGGGAATGACATGAACTTAGCGTCCGGAATATTCTGAACAGATTAAATCTACTTGGCGCTGTAATACTGCATCCCGTTGTACCAGAAGTTATTTAAACATACCGGCCCCTCAAATGCGTTTGCAGTGGGTTAGAGAACAACATATACCGCCCCAGTACAACCGCTATTTTGATAAGGTCCAATATATAATATATATATATGGTCCAACATATGATAGTTCACTAATCAGCTAATAGGCCTATTTATTCGTGAGATTTCAATTTATAAATAAAACTAATATACGAGCTCATAAGAGCTCAATTGATTGATTGATTGATTGATTGATTGATTGAAGGTATGACCGTTGTTGTGGGGGACTAGGTCTACCTGTCTAGCAGCTAATAACTCGTCCGTGGAGAGAATAATATAAGTCGAGGAACATAACGAAACGCGTTTAATTTATTTATTTATTCCAATTGGGGATTCTTTCTAACGCGGTAATGCGGTGCTATTAAACATCAACACATTCCTGCGCGTGCGTCGATATTGTGCACCCTAATACTAACAACCCACCCAGACACCCCCTACCCCTCACCGCCCCCCCCCCCCCCCCTCCCCCATCACCCAACATTACTATGTACAGATCAATGCAGCTCAATATATTAGTAAAGGTATCGTCTGATTAGCTTTCCTACACATGACCTCTTATCCTTGTAGTTGTTTATTTATTTACACTATTTTTGTTGAGTAAATCTTTCTGATAGGGGGGGGGGGGGGGGGGGGGGGGGGGGGGACGACTTACTCTGGACGAGCGCAACGATTGAACGACGCTTATAATAATTAAGACGAGTACGGCGTTGATTATATTCATATACAACACCTGGCTTTGCATATTGAACGTGCGATTGGAAATAAGTTCGTTCTTCCCTTCCGTGGGAGGTAGATGTCTCGGTTATGTATTGGTGGTTGAGAAGGGTGGGGGGGGGGGGGGGATTAAAAGGGGTGAACACGTACTGTCCCCCTTTCTTTGAAAGATTGGTGGTGTGGGTAATTTCTCAAAACCTGATTTTGTGATACAGTCGCTTAATTTTAATTTGTATCTCATAACTGGGCCTCGTGCTGCGCAAAGGCCCACGAACGTGTTCCGTATGTCTGAGAGAAAGTTTGTTGGTTTAAAGCTTGAATAATCGTATATGTATTTTTCTTGCGGTTGTGAAAAAAACATGTGTATTTCTGTAGAATGACAAAGGTTGCAAGATGGTCCGTGGTTCCAAGTTGGCCAGTGAAAACGCCAGAGGTTATCATTTTATTATAAATATTTGTAGATATATGGTCCAGTATAGATTTAGAGTAAGACGTAATTCTAGTTGGTTTGTCAATAAGTTGTTCTAGTCCGTTTGACTCGAGCATTTGTAAGCAGTTGTTAGCAGTGTTGGTACGTTTCAGTAAGTCTATGTTGTAGTCGCCTGTTAGTAGTAATAGATCAGTATTGTGTTGGTTAATTGTGGATAGAGTTGTATTTAGGTGTTCTATGAATTCGTTAATTTTACATGAGTCTGTTCTGTAGATAGTCCCAATTAGTATGGGTTTAGTAGTGGTGGAGGTATTCGTTGTAGGTAGGTGTTCTAGAGATTGTTGCCCAAGTAGATTCTCAGTTAGGTATTATAATCTCTTTCCGTTCTATAATAACATTTAGTCTAATTCATGCTAAAGTAAAAAGAGGGTCTAATTGGCTAATATAATTACACAATACAAAGTAAACATACATACAAACAACCATTTCATCTCATTGCTAACATTTAGTCCGTTTTTCGCATATATTGCTGTGCCGCCTCGGTTTATCAAGCCAGTCTGACGGTTAGTTAATAATGGTGGTGCGTATCCGTCAATTTGTAGGTAAATAAGATCGGTGTCATCAGTAATAAATGTCTCTGTGAATGTTAATATGTCAAACTGTTGTCGAAATGTAGATAAGTAGTCGGTTATGGATCGTAAATTAAGATTCAGGCTTCTACAATTTACATGGAAAATGGATAAAGAATCTTTATTAATTTTGTGGGTATTATTACATTTTGTTTCAACGTAGTAGCTGCAGTTGGATTTATTGGAAGTTAAATTAATGTCCGGATCAATAGTAGTAAAATTATAATTAGAATCTGCATAATTTTCGGGTAATAATGGCTCATCATCTTCATATATCGTTTTTAAAAAAATATCGTCATTATCGTTTGAAATATTGCTAAAGGGGGATATACTTAGGTAACAATATATGCAAAATAAAATAGCTTTCTCGTGTATGTCTGAACGTGTTCCACATGGTAGTAGCATTTACAGATAGAGCAAGTAATTTTTTTATCTGATTTTTGAAATGGTGCAAAACAACAGTCGCAAGATGCAGGTATGTTATTGAAAGGCATTAAGTAATAATAAAGTAGAGCAAAAAGGTAGGGCGGCAAATAAAAGTTCGTTTAACAGTACAAATCAAACATTAACATTCGTCATATTTCATACATATTGCATATGAATATACGAAATAAAAAAAATAACGGAAAAAAGGAAACATATGGATAGGTAGGCCACTAAATAATAGATCGTAACATGGATTACTAAATAATAGATCGGAACATGTATTACTAAATAATAGATCGGAACATGTATTACTAAATAATAGATCGGAACATGGATTACTAAATAATAGATCGGAACATGTATTACTAAATAATAGATCGGAACATGTATTACTAAATAATAGATCGGAACATGTATTACTAAATAATAGATCGGAACATGGATTACTAAATAATATATCGGAACATGGATTACTAAATAATAGATTGGAACATGGATTACTAAATAATAGATCGGAACATGTATTACTAAATAATAGATCGGAACATGGATTACTAAATAATAGATCGGAACATGGATTACTAAATAATAGATCGGAACATGTATTACTAAATAATAGATCGGAACATGTATTACTAAATAATAGATCGGAACATGGATTACTAAATAATAGATCGGAACATGTATTACTAAATAATAGATCGGAACATGTATTACTAAGTAATAGATCGGAACATGGATTACTAAATAATAGATCGGAACATGGATTACTAAATAATAGATCGGAACATGTATTACTAAATAATAGATCGGAACATGTATTACTAAATAATAGATCGGAACATGGATTACTAAATAATAGATCGGAACATGTATTACTAAATAATAGATCGGAACATGTATTACTAAATAATAGATCGGAACATGGATTACTAAATAATAGATCGGAACATGGATTACTAAATAATAGATCGGAACATGGATTACTAAATAATAGATCGGAACATGTATTACTAAATAATAGATCGGAACATGGATTACTAAATAATAGATCGGAACATGGATTACTAAATAATAGATCGGAACATGTATTACTAAATAATAGATCGGAACATGTATTACTAAATAATAGATCGGAACATGGATTACTAAATAATAGATCGGAACATGTATTACTAAATAATAGATCGGAACATGTATTACTAAATAATAGATCGGAACATGGATTACTAAATAATAGATCGGAACATGGATTACTAAATAATAGATCGGAACATGTATTACTAAATAATAGATCGGAACATGTATTACTAAATAATAGATCGGAACATGGATTACTAAATAATAGATCGGAACATGGATTACTAAATAATAGATCGGAACATGGATTACTAAATAATAGATCGGAACATGTATTACTAAATAATAGATCGGAACATGTATTACTAAATAATAGATCGGAACATGGATTACTAAATAATAGATCGGAACATGTATTACTAAATAATAGATCGGAACATGTATTACTAAATAATACATCGGAACATGTATTACTAAATAATAGATCGGAACATGTATTACTAAATAATAGATCGGAACATGTATTACTAAATAATAGATCGTAACATGGGTTTCTAAATAATAGATCGGAACATGTATTACTAAATAATAGATCGGAACATGGATAACTAAATAATCATTATCGGAACATGTATTACTAAATAATAGATCGGAACATGGATTACTAAATAATAGATCGGAACATGTATTACTAAATAATAGATCGTAACATGGGTTTCTAAATAATAGATCGGAACATGGATTACTAAATAACAGATCGGAACATGGATTACTAAATAATAGATCGGAACATGTATTACTAAATAATAGATCGTAACATGGGTTTCTAAATAATAGATCGGAACATGTATTACTAAATAATAGATCGGAACATGTATTACTAAATAATAGATCGGAACATGGATTACTAAATAATAGATCGGAACATGGATTACTAAATAATAGATAGGAACATGGATTACTAAATAATAGATCGGAACATGGATTACTAAATAATAGATCGGAACATGTATTACTAAATAATAGATCGTAACATGGGTTTCTAAATAATAGATCGGAACATGTATTACTAAATAATAGATCGTAACATGTGTTTCTAAATAATAGATCGGAACATGGATTACTAAATAATAGATCGGAACATGGATTACTAAATAATAGATCGGAACATGGATTACTAAATAATAGATCGGAACATGTATTACTAAATAATAGATCGTAACATGGGTTTCTAAATAATAGATCGGAACATGGATTACTAAATAATAGATCGGAACATGGATTACTAAATAATAGATCGGAACATGTATTACTAAATAATAGATCGTAACATGGGTTTCTAAATAATAGATCGGAACATGGGTTTCTAAATAATAGATAGGAACATGGATTACTAAATAATAGATCGGAACATGGATTACTAAATAATAGATCGGAACATGTATTACTAAATAATAGATCGTAACATGGGTTTCTAAATAATAGATCGGAACATGGATTACTAAATAATAGATAGGAACATGGATTACTAAATAATAGATCGGAACATGGATTACTAAATAATAGATCGGAACATGTATTACTAAATAATAGATCGTAACATGGGTTTCTAAATAATAGATCGGAACATGTATTACTAAATAATAGATCGTAACATGGGTTTCTAAATAATAGATCGGAACATGTATTACTAAATAATAGATCGGAACATGGATAACTAAATAATCATTATCGGAACATGTATTACTAAATAATAGATCGGAACATGGATTACTAAATAATAGATCGGAACATGTATTACTAAATAATAGATCGTAACATGGGTTTCTAAATAATAGATCGGAACATGTATTACTAAATAATAGATCGGAACATGGATTACTAAATAATAGATCGGAACATGGGTTACTAAATAATAGATAGGAACATGGATTACTAAATAATAGATCGGAACATGGATTACTAAATAATAGATCGGAACATGTATTACTAAATAATAGATCGGAACATGTATTACTAAATAATAGATCGGAACATGGATTACTAAATAATAGATCGGAACATGTATTACTAAATAATCATTATCGGAACATGTATTACTAAATAATAGATCGGAACATGTATTACTAAATAATAGATCGTAACATGGGTTTCTAAATAATAGATCGGAACATGTATTACTAAATAATAGATCGGAACATGGATTACTAAATAATAGATCGGAACATGGATAACTAAATAATAGATTGGAACATGGATAACTAAATAATCATTATCGGAACATGTATTACTAAATAATAGATCGGAACATGGATTACTAAATAATAGATCGGAACATGTATTACTAAATAATAGATCGGAACATGTATTACTAAATAATAGATCGGAACATGTATTACTAAATAATCATTATCGGAACATGTATTACTAAATAATAGATCGGAACATGGATAACTAAATAATAGATCGGAACATGGATAACTAAATAATCATTATCGGAACATGTATTACTAAATAATAGATCGGAACATGTATTACTAAATAATAGATCGGAACATGGATAACTAAATAATCATTTTCGGAACATGTATTACTAAATAATAGATCGGAACATGTATTACTAAATAATCATTATCGGAACATGTATTACTAAATAATAGATCGGAACATGTATTACTAAATAATAGATCGGAACATGGATAACTAAATAATCATTATCGGAACATGTATTACTAAATAATAGATCGGAACATGTATTACTAAATAATAGATCGGAACATGGATAACTAAATAATAGATCGGAACATGTATTACTAAATAATAGATCGGAACATGGATAACTAAATAATCATTATCGGAACATGTAATACTAAATAATAGATCGGAACATGTATTACTAAATAATAGATCGGAACATGGATAACTAAATAATAGATCGGAACATGTATTACTAAATAATAGATCGGAACATGTATTACTAAATAATCATTATCGGAACATGTATTACTAAATAATAGATCGGAACATGTATTACTAAATAATAGATCGGAACAGGGATTACTAAATAATAGATCGGAACATGTATTACTAAATAATAGATCGGAACAGGGATTACTAAATAATAGATCGGAACATGGATAACTAAATAATCATTATCGGAACATGTATTACTAAATAATAGATCGGAACATGGATAACTAAATAATAGATCGGAACATGGATAACTAAATAATCATTATCGGAACATGTATTACTAAATAATAGATCGGAACATGTATTACTAAATAATCATTATCGGAACATGTATTACTAAATAATAGATCGGAACATGGATAACTAAATAATAGATCGGAACATGGATAACTAAATAATCATTATCGGAACATGTATTACTAAATAATAGATCGGAACATGGATTACTAAATAATAGATCGGAACATGGATAACTAAATAATCATTATCGGAACATGTATTACTAAATAATAGATCGGAACATGGATAACTAAATAATAGATCGGAACATGGATAACTAAATAATCATTATCGGAACATGTATTACTAAATAATAGATCGGAACATGTATTACTAAATAATAGATCGGAACATGGATAACTAAATAATCATTATCGGAACATGTATTACTAAATAATAGATCGGAACATGTATTACTAAATAATCATTATCGGAACATGTATTACTAAATAATAGATCGGAACATGGATAACTAAATAATAGATCGGAACATGGATAACTAAATAATCATTATCGGAACATGTATTACTAAATAATAGATCGGAACATGGATTACTAAATAATAGATCGGAACATGGATAACTAAATAATCATTATCGGAACATGTATTACTAAATAATAGATCGGAACATGGATAACTAAATAATAGATCGGAACATGGATAACTAAATAATCATTATCGGAACATGTATTACTAAATAATAGATCAGAACATGGATTACTAAATAATAGATCGGAACATGGATAACTAAATAATAGATCGGAACATGGATAACTAAATAATCATTATCGGAACATGTATTACTAAATAATAGATCGGAACATGGATTACTAAATAATAGATCGGAACATGGATAACTAAATAATAGATCGGAACATGGATAACTAAATAATCATTATCGGAACATGTATTACTAAATAATAGATCAGAACATGGATTACTAAATAATAGATCGGAACATGGATTACTAAATAATAGATCGGAACATGTATTACTAAATAATCATTATCGGAACATGTATTACTAAATAATAGATCGGAACATGGATAACTAAATAATAGATCGGAATATGGATAACTAAATAATCATTATCGGAACATGTATTACTAAATAATAGATCGGAACATGTATTACTAAATAATAGATCGGAACATGGATAACTAAATAATAGATCGGAACATGTATTACTAAATAATAGATCGGAACATGTTTTACTAAATAATAGATCGGAACATGGATAACTAAATAATCATTATCGGAACATGTATTACTAAATAATAGATCGGAACATGGATTACTAAATAATAGATCGGAACATGTATTACTAAATAATAGATCGGAACATGTATTACTAAATAATAGATCGGAACATGTATTACTAAATAATCATTATCGGAACATGTATTACTAAATAATAGATCGGAACATGGATAACTAAATAATAGATCGGAACATGGATAACTAAATAATCATTATCGGAACATGTATTACTAAATAATAGATCGGAACATGTATTACTAAATAATAGATCGGAACATGGATAACTAAATAATCATTTTCGGAACATGTATTACTAAATAATAGATCGGAACATGGATTACTAAATAATAGATCGGAACATGGATAACTAAATAATAGATCGGAACATGTATTACTAAATAATAGATCGGAACATGGATAACTAAATAATCATTATCGGAACATGTATTACTAAATAATAGATCGGAACATGTATTACTAAATAATAGATCGGAACATGGATAACTAAATAATAGATCGGAACATGTATTACTAAATAATAGATCGGAACATGGATAACTAAATAATCATTATCGGAACATGTAATACTAAATAATAGATCGGAACATGTATTACTAAATAATAGATCGGAACATGGATAACTAAATAATAGATCGGAACATGTATTACTAAATAATAGATCGGAACATGTATTACTAAATAATCATTATCGGAACATGTATTACTAAATAATAGATCGGAACATGTATTACTAAATAATAGATCGGAACAGGGATTACTAAATAATAGATCGGAACATGGATAACTAAATAATCATTATCGGAACATGTATTACTAAATAATAGATCGGAACATGGATAACTAAATAATAGATCGGAACATGGATAACTAAATAATCATTATCGGAACATGTATTACTAAATAATAGATCGGAACATGTATTACTAAATAATCATTATCGGAACATGTATTACTAAATAATAGATCGGAACATGGATAACTAAATAATAGATCGGAACATGGATAACTAAATAATCATTATCGGAACATGTATTACTAAATAATAGATCGGAACATGGATTACTAAATAATAGATCGGAACATGGATAACTAAATAATCATTATCGGAACATGTATTACTAAATAATAGATCGGAACATGGATAACTAAATAATAGATCGGAACATGGATAACTAAATAATCATTATCGGAACATGTATTACTAAATAATAGATCGGAACATGTATTACTAAATAATAGATCGGAACATGGATAACTAAATAATCATTATCGGAACATGTATTACTAAATAATAGATCGGAACATGTATTACTAAATAATCATTATCGGAACATGTATTACTAAATAATAGATCGGAACATGGATAACTAAATAATAGATCGGAACATGGATAACTAAATAATCATTATCGGAACATGTATTACTAAATAATAGATCGGAACATGGATTACTAAATAATAGATCGGAACATGGATAACTAAATAATCATTATCGGAACATGTATTACTAAATAATAGTGTAAAAGCTTCTGTGGGATATAACTGGCCCCTTTTGCTTCGCAATCCAGTTTCCCCCAGGCGCTGGAATACTCTAAAAAGGTTTTCTAACTGTATATATATTCCCCTCGCCCGCAAGGTACCTTTACAGGTGTTTTAACGGACATAAAAATCATTCTGCTATATACGTATTTTGGCGGACATGGTAAGGCAAAAACTTGTAATGCACCAACTACCTTTCACAGCTTAGCCGTGATGATTCATATTACGACATCTAGCAGCTGGTTGCTGACATGGAAACAGCCATTGGACGCGTGGTTCTTTGTTTGGCTTGGGCCAATCAGGGCGGTTTTTCCTGTCGACGTGTAGCTTTTAGTCGATCATAAGGAGAGTGTTCAGTCTTACTGCTTTTACTTGATACTTTGTTGTTATTGCTGTCTAAGCCAGAAACACCGGCTTTTTGGTAAGAACTCTAGTAAACTGCTTAGATTATAGAAAGTATAACTGTTACCGGCGGCGGTGTTACCTCACTTAATTTAACTGCACTAATCATATTGTTTGTACTGCTATTTACCGTCAGTTATTAATTGTATCTATTTGTTGATGGAAATATTGCTCTTTGGAGAATACGGATAAATCACCCAAAATTCCCAATTTTCTTGATACACTACAGGTTAGAGAGGCGGGCTATATATAACAATTGCGATTTATATCAATGTGGTGTGTATTGAATCTAATGTTATTTAGTAGACACTACCTGAGTCAATTGCTGTTCTCTTTATGTGTGATCAAATATACTGACGGTCGGCAGAATAGT
This sequence comes from Nemertoderma westbladi, assembly GCA_032718475.1. Lineage (NCBI taxonomy): Eukaryota > Metazoa > Xenacoelomorpha > Nemertodermatida > Nemertodermatidae > Nemertoderma > Nemertoderma westbladi. The sequence continues at coordinate 90,884 of JAUCBJ010007179.1, forward strand.
GTGCATGATTGTGAGTGTGATGTGACTGGTAACAAAGCATTTCCTAAAGAATGCGACTTATACTTTAATCATAAGCCTTATCGTTGCGTTTAGTATAAGTCCTAGCTCTGTTTAAATAGATAGAGCGCCACGTCCTAAAGGAACTGTTAATATTTCCCGAAAGTTAATAATATCTGTCAGAAATTACATATTACTGTATTAGTGATCTATCGAATAATACAATAGGTTTACACTGCAACCTTACACTGCAATAATAAAATCTAAGCATCCGAATTCAGCCTCCCGGGTGTAGATCCATCGGGTGAATGATCGCGCATGGGCTGGCTTCGGCTAATGTTTTGTTTATTAGCATAAAATATTGTCGTATGCTAAAGGTGTGTTAATTAACTAAAAGACATATAAATTTTGGCAGGTTAAACTGCTAAAGGTCTTCAAAAGCGCGAACAGTAACAGTTAGTTAATCTTATTGCAGTAGGCAATAAGGTTGCAAGTGTAGGCATTAAATACAGTTTAATACTGTTCTGTCGAACAGTAACAGTTTACAATCTTATTGCAGTAGGCAATAAGGTTGCAAAATACCGTAGTGACTGGTAAAACTGAACCGGTGCTTCTGTAGGTCAGTAGGCCTAACTGTCATCACCGGTACCGGTACTGCTGTACAAGTACATTTAGTATTATTCGATTTTGATTATTGTATACCGGTAGGTCTCGATATTAAATCGGGGACGCCTGGTTTTTATTGGGATTTTACTTAGGTCTATTTCTGTCAGTTTTATTTACTAGTAGGCTAATATTGAGCAGAAGGCGTGTGACCCTGCTCAGATTGTTCAGATAATTGTAGGCTGAGCTGCTGTCTGACTGTTGTTGAGTTTGGAGAGATTACGGCGTGTGTAGAGTTTGTCTGATAAAGTGCCGTTAGTAAGTTGGGGCAGCCATATGCTGAAGGTCAATCCCCTCTTAAAGAATAAGTCGTACTACCGTGTTAGAACGCATACTAACTAACAGTTTCAGAGTCTGCATATACTGTAGTTTATTTAGGCTTGATCGTAGTCTGCCAGTGTTTTAGCCTGTGTTTGTTTGTGTGGTCTGTTCAGGTACCGTAATAGTTATTACTCAGATATTTTGTAGGCTGGATTGTTGTCTAGCTATTTTTAGGTCTGAAGGGATTGCTGCGTGTGTAGAGTTGGTCTGATCAAGTGCCGTTAGTAAGTTGGGGCAGCCATAAGCGGTAAGGTCAATCCCCTCTTAAAGAGTAAGTCGTACTACCGTGTTAGAACGCATACTAACTAACAGTTTCAGAATCTGCACATACTGTAGTTTGTTTAGGCTTGATAGTAGTTTGCCAGCGTTTGGTTTGTATTTGTTTGAGTATTCTGTACGGGTAGCGTAATATTTATTATTCAGAGTTTATGCGATTATTCGCAACATTCATGTCCCCAAGTTTATTCCTACAGTAATTGTGCTTGTTATACATACCGTTATAGTTAAACTAACCCCGGTACTACATCAGGGCTGCTTGGCGTAGGTAAAGACTGACGACTTTGTGCTTCGGTCACTCCAGCAGATGCCGTGGTTCTTTTAACTGTTCAAGTATATTTAACTACTGATTATTTGTTATACCGGTACTTGTACCTAATTTAGGGTTTAGTGTACAGTGCTTTCCGAAGTAATTAGTGTAGGCAGTATATTTGTGTTGTAAAGTGGTTGATAGGCACATTCGTTAGCTCTATTAGCTTCTGGGTAGGAACAATCCGTGATACATAACGTTGTACCTATAGCGATACGGTTATAGGTCGTCAGGCGGTGGTATTTTCCTATCTGGACAACGCAGTGTATTTACTACTACTTATTATTTTCAAATACCGTAGTACCCTGTTCATTGTAATAACCAGAATTCTAACCCTTTGTTAGGCTGGTTTGTAGACTTCCTGTAAAATTACCCTAAAAATTTCGTACGTAATATTTTTGTTGTGTTTAATTAGAGAATTAATCTCACCCGTATCGTAAGTAATTTGTAGTATTAAGTAACTTAGGTAAATTAGAATTATCAGTTTTAGTGTCAAATAAATAGCACTTCACTGAGAGGCGTTCAGCTTCTGTGTAGTGACTCCCCCAGAAATAATAACATTTATTTCAAATATTGACAAAAACCCATTTTAAACGGGTATATAAATATTATAAATCAACTCAAACGATTTATAAATAGTAGGCCTGCCATACAACAACTAGGTCTCAATATCAGTTGGACTACTGCTTAAATAACGGTAATAAAGTAAGTTAAAGTAACCAAGTAACCCTAAAATATTCAGAAATTCAATTATTCTAAAATAATTGACATACCAGTATTTACCATAGGCTTATTATATTTATTTCTATAAATTTGAGCTGAAATCATACCGGTACTCTGTAATTAATTCTAGTTCATAATTATACTTATATATACTATAAGTGTAAGCTGTATACCGGTATTCACTATAGGCCTATTATATATTTATATATATTTGTGCTAAATTTATATACCGGTACTCTGTGACAAATCTCGTCTGTAATAATACTTATATATACTATAAGCATACCGGTATTCTAATATATTATATATATATATCACGCTACATTGAGTAGCAGTATCGGTAATTAATTATTAGGCTAGCAGTGATACTGAATTACTAGACTTGCTTTAACTGTATATATAGCAGTAGGCATCCAACTGTATAAAGCGAAATGTCTGACACAACACAAACATTGTCAGATAGTCTCTTAGAGGGTTTTAGAATGAGTCGTCGACTTGGACAGTGTCTTGAAAGGAGAGAAGACAGAAAAGCGGCAGAGGCAGTGGCAGAAGCAGAACGGAAGACGTCTGAAGCGACTATCCAACTAGAGCTGGAAAACCTTCAGGCGAAACAAGATTACTTGAAGAAACAAACCAGAAGACTACCTGTGCCCAGTAGGACTGTTCCCGAGTCCGAACCCGTCCTGGACGCCGAGCGAGGTATCAAGAATTTATCGCCCGTCGTCTCTCGCTCGCCCGCTACTACGTTGGCGACTCCCGCTTCGGCGGTTGAGTGGGTAGCTGAGGGACGACGGGAGATGGGTCTCCTGCTCGAGCAGCTGAGGGAACACTGTTTGCGCTCCTCTCAGCAGGTCAGGGAAATGGAAGAGACGGTTCAGCAGCTCAAGGGAACAGTAAGGGAAAGTAGGTTAGAGTTGCAAAAAGTGCAGCAAAGTATCGCACTAGAATGCGACAAATTAGTCAACCTACAAAAGGGAATACCAATAACCCCTGTAACAGTGTGTCAGCCTGTTAGGTCTGAAGTATTACATGCGCAAGGTGTGGAGCCTACACGCATCTATACTGCTAGTGAAGTAGAAACTCCTATAGCAAACCCTATTAAGGGTGATTATACGCCTGTTGTTAATGACATTCCCAATAGACTTGATAATAATTCGAGAAATTTATATACCGATAACTCGATATTCAATAACACGATGGCCCAAGAAAGTTTTACGCGTCAAATGGCTAGAACCGAAGCCCGTCAAGCGGTAAAGGTTGGAGAGATAGTCAAGTTCAATGGAGATGAGATGAAATGGTTACCTTTTAATGAATATTATAAAGATAACATACAGAACTCTGTGTTATCCAACGGAGAGAAACTTAGATTCCTCATCGAGTGCTTGGAAGGACCTCCCAAGTCAATGGCGTTAAAATTTATTGGACATCCAGATGGATTAAGACAAGTTTGGGATACACTAAACATCAGGTATGGTAATAGGAATAACATAGCTAGGTATTTATATGCGAAATTAATGGCCCCCCGAAAGTTTCTTAGCAGCGGGATTATAGAGTTTTCCGATGAGATTCAGGAGATCTGTAGACAACTAGATTGGTTAGGTAAGTCTCATGAATACCAGAATTCTATGGTTGTAGGAGCCTTAGCATCTACTTTGCCCAAGGGTGGAGTAGGTACACGCTGGGACAAGAAGGTGTTATATACGATGGAACAACAACAACGAGACCCTACCATGGCTGATCTCATGTCATTCTTGGATGGCGAAGTGAAATTACAACTCCTAAAGCAATCCAGAGAGAAAACACCGGAAAATAAGGTAAGTGAGAAACCCGTTTCTAGGAGAAGAGTAACACCGGTGTGTTATACTGATGACGGCGAAAGCCAAGCTTCTCAAGAAGAAGACAGCGGGAAAGACACCGAGAAATTTTACTATGTTAACAAGACCTCAAAGGACGTAAGTAAATCTAAAGCTCGAACCCATGACAGGAGAGAACAGGTTGCTAAGACTCCTCTTCAGTTTCTTCAGTTTCCTAACAGAGTACACGGAAGAAAGCCCGAAGAAAGAACTAGAGTGCATAACGTCACCCAAAATAAGGCGAGTAACATTAAACCCAACTGTGCGCTGTGCGACGGGCCCCACCGTTTGAGTGTGTGTGCGGAATTCCTAAAGAAATCCCTTGTAGACAGACGTACAGTTGTGTGGGACAAGCGGTTATGCTATAATTGCCTCAGACGCGGACACCAGCGGCGAACCTGTTACTCTGACATAAAGTGTGCAAAGTGCGGTGCGAAACATCACATCTTGTTACAAAGTGAATTCGAACGAAACAGCCCGAGTCAGGTAAGTGAGCCCAAATCACATGTCCAATTCAGTGATGAGAACGACACTGACCAAAGTTCTGAGTGGGAAGGATTCTATACGGACGAATTCTCCGACGCCAACGAATCCTGTTACCTAATAAATACCGCAGTGTATCGAGCACTTACTTACGAAAAAGACACCACCAATGAGTTTCCCCCAACTACTTTTGACAAACCACCATCTTGGAAAACTCCAACTTCCAATGTAGGAATCAGAGAATTTCCTGTAGTGCAGGTAAGAGTTCACGGTCCCAACAAAAGTTACATAGTGAACGCACTCCTTGACTCCGGCAGCACAGGAACATTCATCGATCAAGAACTAGCCGAAGATATCTTTGCTGGACAACCCAAATTCCAAACTAAGTTGAATATGTCCGGAATTATGCAGGTTTGGAAATCTACCATAACGGCAGATTACTATGTAGGTGCGTTGTCCACCCCCCAGGATAAATTAGGAGCACAAAGTATAAGGTCAGTAAAAATGGTGGCTATAAAGAACTTCGCTACTACCCAAGCAGACCTTTATAATTGGGACGAGGATGAGAGCATCCAACATCTTAAGATACCTCGATTCCAGACGGATTATCCTGGAGTGCAAATACTTATCGGCCAAAACGCGCACGAGGCGCTCGAGACATTGGAAAAACGACCTGCTCAACCGCAGCCACTACAAACCTATGCGGTAAGAACTAGAGTAGGTTGGTACTTTACTGGCCCTTCCCGCAGAACTCTCGAAGAGAGACTACCATCAGAAAGACTATACCAGATAAATGGTTTGGAAGTGGAGAGCAGTGAAGTGGACGAACTAACTGAGGGAACACCATACTCCTCAGATAATGACGATATTAACTCCAATGAAGATCAATGGAGACATCGCCCCGAGATGATTAATCTAGCCGACATCGCTTCCAGAGGAGCGACTCCTCAAGAACGGATAGATACTCCCGGCTGGTTAGGTGGACCCGACTCCCTAAGTAAAGAAGAAGATGAATGGCCTCCTCATCTTATCACGGCGGAGAGTAGACAGGCCAAGGGAGCGGAGAAAGTAACACGACAACCCAATCACCCAGCTGGTCGTTTATGTTTACTGGAAAGAGACCAAAAACTGTCCGGAAACTATGGAAGGCAAGATACTCTTCCTACGACCACTTCCCTAATCCGACAAATATCTAGGGACTCCATAACGTAATAACATATGGAGTGGGTGTGTGACTATATCATTTTATATTTGTTTTTATTTTATATTTATGTATGTATTATTATGTACTTTATTATAATCGTTTTATTTAATTTTATTTAGTGGAATGTTATTTAGATTATTTAGTAGATTAGTGCAATATATTAGTGTTTATTACGTAATTACATAATATATCTAGTGCGACGGCGAGAAATAATTCTTTTCTCTTTCCTTACTGTCCGTGTTATATTATAAATGCGAGACTATAGTAAGATGACATGTCCGTACTTCTTAAAGTACAATAAAGCCACTACTATATTTAAGTATTATTGGTAGGCAGAGTATTAGGAATGCAAAGTTCAGATCCTCGTGTCTCGGCTAAACCAAGCTCTGGGTAGACCTTGGAAACGACTTGCCTCTTCACACTGACATTGCTTCGTGCGATATTGCTCTTCTACCTTATAACAAATAATACATATAGTAGCGTGATGTCCCTCTAACAGTAGCGTAAATCGCAAATAAAGCTGTTAAACTTTTGACCATCTGTAATTCTAGTCGATTAAGATATCGTGGCACCCACCGATATACTTGAAAGACATATTCTAGAATCAGTGGTTAACGTCCCCAGACAAGTTCTGGAATAAATCGGTGCCCATCCAAAATATTAATTTAATATTTATTAAAATCTGTAAAATTCCGATCCTTTAAAATTTCTAGTCAATTAAGATATCGCAGCACTTACCGATACTCTTAAAAAGACAAATTTCATAGAATTCAGGATCCTATGTCCCCAGACCTGCTCTGGAATCAAATTGTGTCAATTTTAACATCAAATAATAAAATTCACGGGAATAAATTTAAATTCATATTCAAATGAATTTCATAAATTGTCATTTTGTGCAATTTACAACATTCCCAAAATTCCAGTAATTAATAGATCATGGGAGCGGAGATTCATATTGAGTGTACTAGAGTGTGAGAATCTCCAACATATAGTCAATAGCCGATAAAATTTATAAAATCATGCATAAAGAGGATATTGACAAATTAAAGAATTACTATTAAATAACATCCCAGATCTGTATACATGAGAATTGCCCTAATTCTACCGCTAGTTTTCCATAATGTCACCATGGCAACACCCACGCTAGAATTAGAAGCAAGTTAAAGGAACAATAAAAGCTTGCCCCATTGCGTAGCATAAGAGTATACATAGCGCACTATTAGTATCCAAGGATACATAGTAATAACGTGACATTCTGGAAGACACTGACTAACGGACAAATGGCATGCATGTGTGCAGTAAGTAATGATTGTATGGAATTTGTGCGTTTATAGGTGAATGTTACTACTAAAGTGTGTTTACAGTAGCTAATCGCAATTGTAAAGTAGCCCTAACTCTACCGAGATAACCTCAAGTGGAATCAAGCCTTTGGGACGGACAGTGGTGGGACTTGTGTCGATTATCGTTGTCGTGCTGTTGCTACATGTTGGCGCAAACACTGCGACAGCGGTACATCGGCGCTGAGAAACCCACTGTCCGGGGGCAAAAGCCTAGTAGGCAGCGACGCCCGCTTGCCTAAAATATTAACTTATATTGATATTAATAAACTCAGATAACAGATATGACGGAATTGATAGAAGATGACCTTGGTATCAGGGAGCGATATACTCTACCTTTACAAGCGTTTGTGGATAGCTTGATACGCGGTGAAGCCGATCCGACTATTACGGAGGACGATGGTCGTTATATCGAACCGCCGATGTCCCAGGAACAACTTACGCGTGAATTGGACTATAGAAAATTCACCGCTCGCTATACGAATCGTAATGGTACGTATATGGACTTCTTAACTACTGGCCATCCTATCGATTTACATGATACGGACGATGTAGACACCGAAAGGGAAATGGTTCTATTTAAATATCATACCCAGCGGCGTCGTAACGATAAACCGAGAATAGATCACGAAAATTCTATTCGTAACAGACTGGGAAGACGAACCAATATGTCTAGAATCTGAGGAGATTCAGCCTATCGCGCTCGGAACAGCGACAACGATTACATCCTAGAATGGTATCAAAGTCCACAGTGTCTCACTGCGTACGATTATCGCCATGCCAACTATGTTTCTCGGCAACGTTGTCGGTTATGCGCATCGAGAGACCATGTTACGCCCATGGACACAAACGTCCGCTGTTCCTATTTCCACGAACAACCGGCGATGGAAATTTATTGAGCGTATTGCAGATTTAATAATTTGCATATTTTTGCGGTTTGCCCTCAATTTATGACTCAATGTCACCACTGTCCACTAAAGGGACACGCCAGTTTCGATTGCCCTTTTAATCGCGATTTGGAAAGCGTAGATGAAATGATCACACTACGTTACATTAGAGCTTGGGAAGCGAACGCTGATTTACATCGTGATTCGCGCCATCGCTATTATCCTGGACGCGCTTACGAAGGAATTTATGCGTTCCATCCTTATCTATTCGCTTCTGTCGAACAGAAATCACGCATATCGAGTTACAGGAAGTATATCGATGGCCTTACGAGTACCGAGCCCGCGAACGCGAGTTGGAAAAAACCATTAAACCAAGGAAGTTTCTAACTGCCTATGGTCCACCCACGGCCCTCATTCAGACCACTCGTAAAGGACCCGTAAGAGCGGCTGTCTTGAAACGAGCTCTCAAAGCCGTTAGACCCCTCTCCCCCGACGTTGATGTCAATCAACTCGGCACTTCGACTGGCGGATACACCGACCATAATCCTATACCCTCTGATGCAATCATGTTGCACCCTTCACCCATGAGTTATAGCCCTCCTTGTAAAGTGGCTCGCCCCAAAGAGAAAAAGACTCTGGCTAGCTTTAAAAAACTGCGTAAACGCCGTCCGCGCATGAAAGACTAACTGTTTAGAGTATTTTCGTATTTGAGAAACTGTGATTTTGTATATTTTATAGACTTAAATCCCATTTTCTGGGAGCGGTGTAAAAGCTTCTGTGGGATATAACTGGCCCCTTTTGCTTCGCAATCCAGTTTCCCCCAGGCGCTGGAATACTCTAAAAAGGTTTTCTAACTGTATATATATTCCCCTCGCCCGCAAGGTACCTTTACAGGTGTTTTAACGGACATAAAAATCATTCTGCTATATACGTATTTTGGCGGACATGGTAAGGCAAAAACTTGTAATGCACCAACTACCTTTCACAGCTTAGCCGTGATGATTCATATTACGACATCTAGCAGCTGGTTGCTGACATGGAAACAGCCATTGGACGCGTGGTTCTTTGTTTGGCTTGGGCCAATCAGGGCGGTTTTTCCTGTCGACGTGTAGCTTTTAGTCGATCATAAGGAGAGTGTTCAGTCTTACTGCTTTTACTTGATACTTTGTTGTTATTGCTGTCTAAGCCAGAAACACCGGCTTTTTGGTAAGAACTCTAGTAAACTGCTTAGATTATAGAAAGTATAACTGTTACCGGCGGCGGTGTTACCTCACTTAATTTAACTGCACTAATCATATTGTTTGTACTGCTATTTACCGTCAGTTATTAATTGTATCTATTTGTTGATGGAAATATTGCTCTTTGGAGAATACGGATAAATCACCCAAAATTCCCAATTTTCTTGATACACTACAGGTTAGAGAGGCGGGCTATATATAACAATTGCGATTTATATCAATGTGGTGTGTATTGAATCTAATGTTATTTAGTAGACACTACCTGAGTCAATTGCTGTTCTCTTTATGTGTGATCAAATATACTGACGGTCGGCAGAATAGTGTGCATGATTGTGAGTGTGATGTGACTGGTAACAAAGCATTTCCTAAAGAATGCGACTTATACTTTAATCATAAGCCTTATCGTTGCGTTTAGTATAAGTCCTAGCTCTGTTTAAATAGATAGAGCGCCACGTCCTAAAGGAACTGTTAATATTTCCCGAAAGTTAATAATATCTGTCAGAAATTACATATTACTGTATTAGTGATCTATCGAATAATACAATAGGTTTACACTGCAACCTTACACTGCAATAATAAAATCTAAGCATCCGAATTCAGCCTCCCGGGTGTAGATCCATCGGGTGAATGATCGCGCATGGGCTGGCTTCGGCTAATGTTTTGTTTATTAGCATAAAATATTGTCGTATGCTAAAGGTGTGTTAATTAACTAAACATGTATTACTAAATAATAGATCGGAACATGGATAACTAAATAATAGATCGGAACATGTATTACTAAATAATAGATCGGAACATGTATTACTAAATAATCATTATCGGAACATGTATTACTAAATAATAGATCGGAACATGTATTACTAAATAATAGATCGGAACAGGGATTACTAAATAATAGATCGGAACATGGATAACTAAATAATCATTATCGGAACATGTATTACTAAATAATAGATCGGAACATGGATAACTAAATAATAGATCGGAACATGGATAACTAAATAATCATTATCGGAACATGTATTACTAAATAATAGATCGGAACATGTATTACTAAATAATCATTATCGGAACATGTATTACTAAATAATAGATCGGAACATGGATAACTAAATAATAGATCGGAACATGGATAACTAAATAATCATTATCGGAACATGTATTACTAAATAATAGATCGGAACATGGATTACTAAATAATAGATCGGAACATGGATAACTAAATAATCATTATCGGAACATGTATTACTAAATAATAGATCGGAACATGGATAACTAAATAATAGATCGGAACATGGATAACTAAATAATCATTATCGGAACATGTATTACTAAATAATAGATCGGAACATGTATTACTAAATAATAGATCGGAACATGGATAACTAAATAATCATTATCGGAACATGTATTACTAAATAATAGATCGGAACATGTATTACTAAATAATCATTATCGGAACATGTATTACTAAATAATAGATCGGAACATGGATAACTAAATAATAGATCGGAACATGGATAACTAAATAATCATTATCGGAACATGTATTACTAAATAATAGATCGGAACATGGATTACTAAATAATAGATCGGAACATGGATAACTAAATAATCATTATCGGAACATGTATTACTAAATAATAGATCGGAACATGTATTACTAAATAATCATTATCGGAACATGTATTACTAAATAATAGATCGGAACATGGATTACTAAATAATAGATCGGAACATGGATAACTAAATAATCATTATCGGAACATGTATTACTAAATAATAGATCGGAACATGGATAACTAAATAATAGATCGGAACATGGATAACTAAATAATCATTATCGGAACATGTATTACTAAATAATAGATCGGAACATGGATTACTAAATAATAGATCGGAACATGGATAACTAAATAATCATTATCGGAACATGTATTACTAAATAATAGATCGGAACATGGATAACTAAATAATAGATCGGAACATGGATAACTAAATAATCATTATCGGAACATGTATTACTAAATAATAGATCGGAACATGGATTACTAAATAATAGATCGGAACATGGATAACTAAATAATCATTATCGGAACATGTATTACTAAATAATAGATCGGAACATGTATTACTAAATAATCATTATCGGAACATGTATTACTAAATAATAGATCGGAACATGGATAACTAAATAATAGATCGGAACATGGATAACTAAATAATCATTATCGGAACATGTATTACTAAATAATAGATCGGAACATGGATTACTAAATAATAGATCGGAACATGGATAACTAAATAATCATTATCGGAACATGTATTACTAAATAATAGATCGGAACATGTATTACTAAATAATCATTATCGGAACATGTATTACTAAATAATAGATCGGAACATGGATTACTAAATAATAGATCGGAACATGGATAACTAAATAATCATTATCGGAACATGTATTACTAAATAATAGATCGGAACATGGATTACTAAATAATAGATCAGAACATGGATAACTAAATAATCATTATCGGAACATGTATTACTAAATAATAGATCGGAACATGTATTACTAAATAATCATTATCGGAACATGTATTACTAAATAATAGATCGGAACATGGATAACTAAATAATAGATCGGAACATGGATAACTAAATAATCATTATCGGAACATGTATTACTAAATAATAGATCGGAACATGGATTACTAAATAATAGATCGGAACATGGATAACTAAATAATCATTATCGGAACATGTATTACTAAATAATAGATCGGAACATGTATTACTAAATAATCATTATCGGAACATGTATTACTAAATAATAGATCGGAACATGGATTACTAAATAATAGATCGGAACATGGATAACTAAATAATCATTATCGGAACATGTATTACTAAATAATAGATCGGAACATGTATTACTAAATAATCATTATCGGAACATGTATTACTAAATAATATATCGCTACATGTATTACTAAATAATAGATCGGAACATGTATTACTAAATAATAGATCGGAACATGGATAACTAAATAATCATTATCGGAACATGTATTACTAAATAATAGATCGGAACATGTATTACTAAATAATCATTATCGGAACATGTATTACTAAATAATATATCGCTACATGTATTACTAAATAATAGATCGGAACATGTATTACTAAATAATAGATCGGAACATGGATAACTAAATAATAGATCGGAACATGGATAACTAAATAATCATTATCGGAACATGTATTACTAAATAATAGATCGGAACATGGATTACTAAATAATAGATCGGAACATGGATAACTAAATAATCATTATCGGAACATGTATTACTAAATAATAGATCGGAACATGGATTACTAAATAATAGATCGGAACATGTATTACTAAATAATCATTATCGGAACATGTATTACTAAATAATAGATCGGAACATGGATAACTAAATAATAGATCGGAATATGGATAACTAAATAATCATTATCGGAACATGTATTACTAAATAATAGATCGGAACATGTATTACTAAATAATAGATCGGAACATGGATAACTAAATAATAGATCGGAACATGTATTACTAAATAATAGATCGGAACATGTTTTACTAAATAATAGATCGGAACATGTATTACTAAATAATAGATCGGAACATGGATTACTAAATAATAGATCGGAACATGTATTACTAAATAATAGATCGGAACATGTATTACTAAATAATCATTATCGGAACATGTATTACTAAATAATAGATCGGAACATGTATTACTAAATAATAGATCGTAACATGGGTTTCTAAATAATAGATCGGAACATGTATTACTAAATAATAGATCGGAACATGGATTACTAAATAATAGATCGGAACATGGATAACTAAATAATAGATTGGAACATGGATAACTAAATAATCATTATCGGAACATGTATTACTAAATAATAGATCGGAACATGGATAACTAAATAATCATTATCGGAACATGTATTACTAAATAATAGATCGGAACATGGATTACTAAATAATAGATCGGAACATGGATAACTAAATAATAGATTGGAACATGGATAACTAAATAATCATTATCGGAACATGGATTACTAAATAATAGATCGGAACATGGATTACTAAATAATAGATCGGAACAGGGATTACTAAATAATAGATCGGAACATGTATTACTAAATAATAGATCGGAACATGGATTACTAAATAATAGATCGGAACATGTATTACTAAATAATCATTATCGGAACATGTATTACTAAATAATAGATCGGAACATGGATTACTAAATAATAGATCGTAACATGGATAACTAAATAATAGATTGGAACATGGATAACTAAATAATCATTATCGGAACATGTATTACTAAATAATAGATCGGAACATGTATTACTAAATAATAGATCGGGACATGGATAACTAAATAATAGATCGGAACATGGATTACTAAATAATCATTATCGGAACATGTATTACTAAATAATAGATCGGAACATGTATTACTAAATAATAGATCGGGACATGGATAACTAAATAATAGATCGGAACATGGATTACTAAATAATCATTATCGGAACATGTATTACTAAATAATAGATCGGAACATGTATTACTAAATAATAGATCGGAACATGTATTACTAAATAATAGATCGGGACATGGATAACTAAATAATAGATCGGAACATGGATTACTAAATAATCATTATCGGAACATGTATTACTAAATAATAGATCGGAACATGTATTACTAAATAATAGATCGGGACATGGATAACTAAATAATAGATCGGAACATGGATTACTAAATAATCATTATCGGAACATGTATTACTAAATAATAGATCGGAACATGTATTACTAAATAATAGATCGGGACATGGATAACTAAATAATAGATCGGAACATGTATTACTAAATAATAGATCGGAACAGGGATTACTAAATAATAGATCGGAACATGTATTACTAAATAATCATTATCGGAACATGTATTACTAAATAATAGATCGGAACATGTGTAAAAGCTTCTGTGGGATATAACTGGCCCCTTTGCTTCGCAATCCAGTTTCCCCCTAGGCGCTGGAATACTCTAAAAGGGTTCTCTAACTGTATATATATTCCCCTTGCCCGCAAGGTACCGTTACAGGTGTTTTTAACGGACATAAAAGTCATTCTTCTATATACGTGTTTTAGCGGACATGGTAAGGCAAAAAACCCGCAATACGGCAAATACTTTACACAGTTTAGCCGTGATGATTCAGATTACGACATCTAACAGCTGGTTGCTTAAATGGAAACAGCCATTTTACGCATGGTTCTTTGTTTGGCTTCAGCCAATCAGAGCGATTCTCTCTGTCGATGTGGAGCTTTGAGCCGATCATACTGGGATTGTTCAGTCTTACAGTTTTTTACTGATACTTTGTTGTTATTGCTGTCTAAGCCAGAAACAACGGCTCGAGAAAGAAACATTAGTAGGCTTAAATTATAGAGCGTATGACTGTGATCAGTACACAGTCTAATTCACGGCACAATTTGGACACTTAACATATCACTGTATATATCTGTTCATATCATATCTTAACCTACCGTCTTAATATTTTTACTGTTGTTATTATTTTATATCAGTTGATTGAAGATTATTTGGAGAACGTTTATAAAGAACCCAAATTTCCCAATTTTCTTGATACACTACAGGTTAGAGAGGCGGGTTATATTTATAGCGATTGCGACTTATATTATTGTGGTGTGTATTGAATTTAATGCTATTTGATAAGCACTACATTGGTCCGTTGCTATTTTCTTTATATATGATAAAATTCATTGACGGTCGGCAAGTTAGTGAGCAGTATTTTGTGTTACCGGTAGTGTGCATGATTGTGGCTGATAACTAAGCATTTCCTAAAGAATGAGCCTCATACGTGAATCATAAGCCTTACCGACTTACCGTTGTGATTAGTGTAAGTCATATCTCTGTTTACTTAGATAGAGCGCCACGTCCTAAAGGAACTGTTAATATTTCCCGAAAGTGAATAATATTAGTCAGAAATTATTTATTAACGATCAATCGAATAATACAATACCGTAAGCTTCACTGCAATAATAATCTAAGCCGACAGAATCCAGTCTCCCGGGATTATCCAGCGGGTGAATGGACGCGCACTAGGCTGGCTTCTGCTAATGTTGTGTTTATTGGTATTAAATATTGTCATCTTCTAGAGTCGATTTATAAACCAAAAGACATATAAATTTTGGCAGGTTAAACTGCTAAAGGTCTTCAAAAGCGCGTACAATAACAGTCATTGACTTTATTGCAGTAAGCAATAAAGTTGAAAGTACCGATCGACCGGTAAACCTGAACCGGTACTTCTGTAGGTCAGTAGGCCCAACTGCCAGAACCGGTACTGCTGTAGGTCCGTAGGTCCAACTGCCAGAACCGGCACTTCTGTAGGTCCGTAGGCCCAACTGTCCTAACCGGTACTTCCAGTATAAGTACATTAGTATTATTCGATTTTGATTATAGTATACCGGTAGGTCTTAGTATTTAATCAGGGAACGGCCGCCCTGGTTTTTATTGAGATTTTACTTATTTCTGTCGGTTTTATTTACATGTAAGTTAATATTGAGCTGAAGACGTGTAAGTCTGCTCAGATTGTTCAGATAACTGTAGGCCAGACTGTTGTCGGATTGTTGTTGGGTTTGGAGAGATTACGGCGTGTGTGGAGTTTGTCCGATAGAGTGCCAGTTAGTAAGTTGGGGCAACTTGAGTGTAAGGTCAACCCCCTCTTAAAGAATAAGTCGTACTACCGTGTTAGAACGCATACTAACTAACGATTTTGGAATCTGCACATACTGTAGTTTATTTAGGCTTGACAGTATTCTGCCAGCGTTTAGGCCTGTGTTTGTTTGTGTAGTCTGTCCAGGTACCATAATAGTTATTACTCAGATATTTTGTAGGCTGGATTGTTGTCTAGCTATTACTAGGTCTGAAGAGATTGCTGCTTGTGTAGAGTTTGTCTGATAAAGTGCCAGTTAGTAAGTTGGGGCAGTCATAACTGTAAGGTCAATCCCCTCTTAAAGAATAAGTCGTACTACCGTGTTAGAACGCATACTAACTAACCGTTTTGGAATCTGCACATACAGTAGTTTATTTAGGCTTGGTGGTAGTCTGCCAGCGTTTGGTTTGTATTTTGTTTGAGTATTCTGTACGGGTAGCGTAATATTTATTATTCAGAGTTTATGCGATTATTCGCAACATTCATGTCCCCAAGTTTATTCCTACAGTAATTGTGTTTGTTACACATACCGTTATAGTTAAATTAACCCCGGTACTACACGGGCTGCTTGGCGTAGGTAAAGACTGGTGACTTTGTGCTCCGGTCACTCCAGCAGATGCCGTGGTTCTTTTAACTGTTCAAGTATATTTAACTACTGATTATTTGTTATACCAGTACTTGTACCTAATTTAGGGTTTAGTGTACAGTGCTTTCCAAAGTAATTAGTGTGTAGGCAGTATATTTGTGTTGTAAAGTGGTTAATAGGCACGCTGGATCTGGTAGTCCGCGGTAATTAACTTCTAGGTAGGAACAATCCGTGATACATAACGTAGTACCTATAGCGATACGGTTATAGGTCGTCAGGCGGTGGTATTTTCCTATCTGGACAATGCAGTGTATTTACTACTACTTATTATTTCAAATACCGTAGTACCCTGTCCGTTGTAATAACCAGAATTCTAACCCTTTGTTAGGCTGGTTTGTAGACTTCCTGTAAAATTACCCTAAAAATATTCGTACGTAATATTTTCGTTGTGTTTAATTAGAGATTTAATCTCACCCGTATCGTAAGTAATTTGTAGTATTAAGTAACTTAGGTAAATTAGAATTATCTGTTTTAGTGTCCCATAAATAGCACTTCACTGAGAGCGCACAGCTTCTGTGTAGTGACTCCCCTAGAAATAATGACATTTATTTCAAATATAGACAAAACCCTTTTAACGGGTATATATATATATTATAAATCAACTCAAACGATTTATAAGTAGTAGGCCTGCCATACAACAACTAGGTCTCAATATCAGTTGGACTACTGCTTAAATAACGGTAACAAAGTAAGTTAGAGTAACCAAGTAACCCTAAATATTCAGAAATTCAATTATTCTAAAATAATTGACATACCGGTATTTATCATAGGCTTATTATATTTATTTCTATAAATTTGAGTTAAAATCATACCGGTATTCTGTAATTAATTCTAGTTCATAATTATACT
This sequence comes from Nemertoderma westbladi, assembly GCA_032718475.1. Taxonomy (NCBI): domain Eukaryota; kingdom Metazoa; phylum Xenacoelomorpha; order Nemertodermatida; family Nemertodermatidae; genus Nemertoderma; species Nemertoderma westbladi. The sequence goes on from JAUCBJ010007179.1 coordinate 108,477, forward strand.
TATATATACTATAAGTGTAAGCTGTATACCGGTATTCACGATAGGCCTATTATATATTTATATATATTTGTGCTAAATTTATATACCGGTACTCTGTGACAAACCTAGTTTACAATACTTATATATACTATAAGTGTATACCGGTATTCTAATATACTGTAATAAATTACTGGTACTAGGCCAACGGTCATACTGAATTACTGGACTTGCTTTAACTGTAACTATAGCAGTAAGCATTCAACTGTATAGCTAAACATGTCTGACACTCAGCAAAACCTGTCAGATAGTCTAATCGATACAACCATCTGTGACACAGATAGGAGTGTGGAGCGATTAAGAAAGGAGTTCAGCTCACCTCCTACTGAGAGAAAGGTCATTCCCCCACCAGTAGTATCAGACCCTAGGCTAATCCAACACCGTAGGTCTATCATCGGCACTCGGGCCCAAGTCAAACGGAACCAGGAAGCAGCTGTTCCACAGCAGCAACAGCCTAGTCAAGAAACTTGTTCCCAGCGATCCGATAGCTCCAGTAGTTCGGATACTGTCGAGCTGACCCCCGAACGCGGATTGCAGATGGCGGCTACAGCCTACTCGGACCCTCTTCTCACCCTTCCTGCCGCAGTGCTAACCACTATATTGATTGCGGTGGAGGAACATCAAGCAGATTGGGCGAGGAATAAGAAAGCGACCCAAGATAATTATGCGGGATACGCCAGGGAAGAATTGATGTCTATTGTCGAGTCACAATGGAACTTTCCCGGACCTGGACTCCCATTAGATCTGTCCGAAGCTACTTGGGAAGATATACACCGGATGGGAGTGACTAAAGATACAATGGATCCAGCTGTTTGGAAGAGGTCGGCAGCAGGATATGTGCAAGGGTTCTTCGGCTCCTTAGAGCGATTAGAAGAACAACTGTTTCGACAACCCCAAGGACCTCAAGAGCAGGAAGAGCTGCTATATCAAGTGCGCGAAAGAACCCTACGCATTAGACTAATTCTGTCAGCCTTTGAGGAAACTTCCAAAAGAAGACAGGACACGTCGCTGCAGGTTTCTGTTAAGACCTGGTTCCAGAGGGTAGGTCGCAAAGTGCAAGAAACGAACCAGTGGAAATCCCAGCTGTCTGAGAGACTAACTTATGAAGAACCAACCGATGCCACCCTTTCTGAAGTGGAAAGCGAAGAGACCGCAGAGAGACCACGAACGAGAGACGCCATCGACATTTACCTATCCGACTATCAGCGATTCTTAGGAGACGAAGAGTTGAGATGACGACTGTCTGGACTTTCCCCTAATAGTGAAGGAACCCAGCGTGTGTTAGACTCAATCGACGCTGAAATGTTGGCGGCTAATCAAGCTGAATTTGATGAAAAACTCCGCCTCACTAGAGTTCAAGAAGAACAAGTAAAGAAAAGGAGGATAGAGGACCAAAGGGCAGCGGCAATCGCAGAAGCCGAAGCAGAAAGAAAGGAGGCAGCGGCAAGGGCAGAAGCAGAAATACAAAGAAAGGCGGCCATGGCAGAAGCAGAAATACAAAGAAAGGCAGCGGCGGCAGAAGCAAAGGCGGCCATGGCAGAAGCAGAAGCAAGGGTGGAAAAGGCAGTAGCGGAAGCAGAACGGAGAGCGTCTGAGCAGACTACCCAACTGGAGTTGGAAAAGCTGCAAGAGACGCAAGATAACATAAATAAACAGTTAACTGCTAGTCACATGCAAATGATGAGAAAATCTACTCCCAAACGCCAGGGCTATACTTCATCAGAGGAAAGCGAAACCACCGATCCTGAAGGCGGAGGAAATAGATCTCGTCTAAGCAGGCGTAGAAAAACATCTTACCGTCACAAATTACCTGATTTGCCCCCAGCTGTTAAAAGACAACTAACTAGCACAGACTTAGGTAGTGCAGAACCCATAGAACAATTTATCCAGGTCAAAAGACTCCCTACTATAGTCGATGAGCCTGAAATAATTAGGCCTGTCGTTCCCAAAGTCACTCCTGTGCTAGAGACCCCTGCACTTCCAGAGCTTAACTCTAAATTCCCTTTACATAGTACTACACTGCCTGTACCCGGTGGAACAGTCCATGCAAATACCCCTGTCCTGAGCATTGAGAGAGGAATCAAAGATTTGTCTCCCGTCGTCCCGCGTCAACCCGCTACAATGTTGGCGACTCCCGCTTCGGCGGTTGAGTGGGTAGAGGAGGGACGGCGGGGGATGAACCTCCTGCTCGGACAGATGCAGGAGACTGTCCACCAGCTTAAGGGAACAGTAAGGGAAAGTAGGGCAGAATTGCAAGAAGTGCAGCAAAGTATCGCACTAGAACGCGATAAATTAGTCAATATACAAAAGGGCATACCAATACCCCCTGTAACATTGTGTCAACCTGTTAGGTCTAAAGTATTACATGCGCAAGGTGTGGAGCCTACACGCATCTATACTGCTAGTGAAGTAGAAACTCCTATAGCAAACCCTATTAAGGGTGATTATAGACCTGTTATTAATGATATTCCCTATAGACCTGATAATGATCCGAGAAATTTATATACCGATAATTCGATATTAAATAACACGATGGCCCAAGAAAGCTTTACGCGGCAGATGGCTAGAACAGAAGCCCGCCAAGCGGTCAAAGTGGGAGAGATCGTCAAATTCAATGGAGATGAGATGAAATGGTTACCTTTCAACGAATATTACAAAGACAGCATACAGAACTCTGTGCTATCTAACGGAGAGAAACTTAGGTTCCTCATCAAGTGCTTGGAAGGACCTCCCAAGTTAATGGCGTTAAAGTTTATTGGACATCCAGAAGGATTAAGACAAGTTTGGGATACATTAAACATCAGGTATGGTAACAAGGATAACATAGCTAAGTATTTGTATGCAAAATTAGTAGCCCCTCGACACTTCCTTAGTAGCGGGATTATAGAGTTTTCTGATGAAATTCAGGAAATCTGTAGACAATTGGACTGGTTAGGTAAGTCTCATGAATATCAGAGTTCCATGGTTATTGGAGCCGTAGTCTCTACTTTACCAAAGGGTGGAGTATGTACACGCTGGGACAAGAAAGTGTTGTACATGAATGAACAACAACGACGAAGTCCTACCATGGCTGATCTCATGTCCTTCTTAGATGGTGAGGTAAAACTACAACTCATCAAGCAGTCCAGAGAGAAAACATCGGAAAATAAGGTAAGTGAGAAACCCGCTTCTAGGAGAAGAGTAACACCGGTGTGTTACACTGACGACGGCGAAAGCCAAGCTTCTCAAGAAGAAGACAGCGGGAAAGACACCGAACGATCTTACTATGTTGACAAAACCTCAAAGGGCGTAAGTAAATACAAGGCTCGAAACAACGATAGGAGAGAACAGGCTGCCAAGACCCCTCCTCAGTCTCCTAACAGAATGCGCGGGAGAAAGCCCGAAGAAAGAACGAGAGTGCATCAGATTACCCAAGGTAAAGTAAGTAACATAAAACCTAACTGTGCGCTGTGCGACGGGACCCACCGTTTGAGTGCGTGTGCGGAATTTCTAAAGAAATCCCTTGTAGACAGACGTACAGTTGTGTGGGACAAGCGGTTATGCTATAATTGCCTCAGACCAGGACACCAACGGCGAACCTGTTACTCCGACATAAAGTGTGAAAAGTGTGGCGCGAAACATCACATCTTGTTACATAGTGAGTTCGAACGAGACAAGCAGAGTCAGGTAAGTGAGTCCGAACTACATGTCCAATTCAGTGATGTAAATGACACTGAGCAGGAGTCTGAGATGGAAGGATTCTATACTGACGAATTCTCCGACGCCAACGAATCCTGTTATCTAATCAATACCGCAGTGTATCGAGCACTTACTTACGAAAAGGACACCACCAATGAGTTTTCCCCAACTACTTTTGCCAAACAACCATCTTGGAAAACGCCAACTTCCAACGTAGGAATCAGAGAATTTCCTGTAGTGCAAGTAAGAATTCATGGTACTCACCACAGTTACATAGTGAACGCACTCCTTGATTCCGGCAGCACAGGAACATTCATAGATCAAGAATTAGCCGAAGACATCTTTGCTGGACAACCCAAATTCCGGACAAAATTGAATATGTCAGGAATTATGCAGGTATGGAAATCTACCCTAACGGCAGATTACTACGTAGGTGTGTTGTCCACTCCCCAGGATAAGTTAGGAACACAAGGTATAAGGTCGGTAAAAATGGTGGCTATAAAGAACTTCGCTACTACTCAAGCAGACCTTTATAATTGGGACGAGGATGAGAGCATCCAACATCTTAAGATACCTCGGTTCCAGACAGATTATCCTGGAGTGCAAATACTCATCGGCCAAAACGCGCACGAGGCGCTCGAAACATTGGAGAAACGGCCTGCTCAACCGCAGCCACTGCAAACCTATACGGTAAGAACTAGAGTAGGTTGGTACTTTACTGGCCCTTCCCGCAGGACTCTCGAAGAGAGAATGCCACAAGAACGAGTAGATCATGTGAGCGATTGGAGCGAGGAGAGCAGTGAGGTGGACGAACTAACTGAGGGAACACCATACTCCTCAGATAACGATGACACTTATCAACTCTTCGATGAGGAGAACACCATAGACTTACTTACAGAAAACCAAACTTGGAAAGATCAGGTGAACCTATGTCAACTGATTCACCCATCGGAACCCATCGCTTACAATGACGAACTCAACGATGAGATAGAGCGCTGCAACGCTAGAACTCGGGACGAACTAGCCGTACGATTCTTTACTCAGGAACTTGTAGAGCCCAATTCGTATGATAAGGCTCTATCGATAGAAGAAGAAAGAGCCAAGCAAATCCAGGAAACAACTACACGTTTTTTAAAAGACCAAGGTAGGTATGAAATCGGCCTGCCATTTCGAAAACGAGAACCTAGATTTATAAATAACAGACCCTTGGCAGAGAAAAGAATCGCTCAATTACATCGACGCCTTACAGCTAATGCTTCAGCGAAAGAAATGTACCAAACTCAGCTGAAGAAATTTATAACAAAGGGATACGCGGAGCGAGTACCGGAAGGAACACCAGTGACTGAGAGAACGTATTACTTAACACATCATTACGTTCCCAAACCCGGTAAGCCCCATGAAGTACGAGTCGTATTCGATGGCTCTGCTCTATATATGGGCCAATCCCTTAATTCCGAGTTGTTACCAGGACCCAATTTACTCCAATCTTTGTTGGGAATACTTTTGAGATTAAGACAGTATTCCATCGCGTTCGCTTCCGATATCTAAGGAATGTTCTTACAAGTCAAGGCGCTGGAGAGAGATAGAGACCGCCTGAGATTTCTGTGGTGGCCTGAAGGAGACCTCAACCAGAAACCGGTAGAGTACTGGATGACCATCCAGGCTTTTGGGATCATATCTAGCCCTTCCAACGCCTGCTCCATAGTGCGAACCACTGCGAATGACAACAGAGATTCCTTCTCAAAGGAAGTGATAGACAATATAAAACGTAATATATACATGGACGACAATTTAAGGTCCCTTCCATCAGTAGAAGAAGCCATAGCTGTCGCAAAAGGAACGGTAGAGTGTTTGAAAAGAGGTGGATTTCGACTAACGAAATTCACTAGCAACTCCCGTGAGTTTCTGGAAGCCATACCGGTAGAAGACCGCGGAGCGAAAGATCTAGACTTAATAAAGGATGATCTTCCTGAAACCAAGACGCTTGGCTTGAAGTGGGACACTGAAAGAGACATCCTGTTTTTTCAGTTAAAACAGCGAGATAATCCAGTTCGGACCAAACGGATTTGTTTAAGTATCCTGAGCACTTATTTCGACCCATTGGGATTCATTAGCCCAGTTATATTGATTGCTCGGAGTTTAGTACAACAAATGTGGCTTGAAAACCAATCATGGGACGATCCGCTTAAGGGAGAATTGTTAAAGAAATGGATGAAATGGGAAGATTCTCTACCTGCCATCGAGAACTTTATAATTTCCCGTGCATATTTTGGCCATGTTCTTCCTACGTATTCCTATCAACTCCATGTGTTTGGAGACGCCAGCGACATGGGAATAGGTATAGTAGCATATCTGCGAGTCGAAACTCCGGATGGAATCAAGGTCGCCTTGGTTACCTCTAAGGCACTGATTAACAACAAGTTAAAGGTTCCTCGAGCGGAGTTAAAAGCGGCTTTATACGCTACAGCCATCGGCCGGAACGTAACGGAACAAATCGATTACCCACTGGAGAAAACGGTTTATTGGACCGACGCTTTACTCGTGTTGGAATATCTAACCAATGAAGTCTGTCAGTTCAGTGTTTTTGTTAATAACAGGGTAGCTATTATTCTTAGTCGCACAAAGATAGATCAATGGAGACATTGCCCTGGTACGATTAATCCAGCCGATATCGCCTCCAGGGGAGCAACTCCGCAGGAACTGATAGATACTCCAGATTGGTTGGGTGGACCCGACTTCCTGAGCAAGGAAGAGGACGAATGGCCTCCTCACCTTACTACGGCGGAAATTAGACAAGCCAAGGGAGCGGAGACCGTCAAACCTAAAACCCGGGCGAGTAAATCGAAGTTATTTAAACCGACTATCGATCTATCTGTATTACATGTTTCCGGAAACGATGATTTGGATCCACAATCCCTCGCTATAAATAAGTCTGTTGCGGAAATTCGAGATAGAGATTGGAAATCTGGAATACCAGACGTCTCGCAAGGAATCTCACCCCTGCTGCAGAGAGCGATGCATCACTACAGTTCCTGGAATCGGCTCTGTAAAGCCGTCACATATTTAAAGAGATGCTTTCATCATCAATACTCCAGGATGAAGACCACTAGTGATAATGCTCCATTGACATCTGCACAAGTTCATGTTATTAAAAACTTACCTAAATATAAGGTATCTGACAGTTTTCTAAAGGAGAAAATTAGTCACCAGGAGCATGAAGAGACCAATAAACAGATACTGAGACTCCTGCAATGCTATGAGGATTCCGAAAAGTATTTCCTGTTGTTGAGAAATCCGCAGATGCGCTTAAGGGATCGATTCTCTAGCACAATGATAGATGGGTTAATACATGTTGGAGGAAGGCTCACCAATGCACCCTTATCCTTTGACACTAAATTCCCCATACTCATTAGAAATCTTGAAGTACAAATCAAGATGATTGTAGATGTTCACAGTAAGCTTTATCATGCTGGAAGAGAACGAGTTCTTAGCGAAATTCGAACTCGCTATTATTTTGATAAACCCCGTAGAGCTCTGAACCAAGTTCTTAGGAACTGCATACCCTGTAGGAAAGCATTCAGTAGGCCTTTAACACAGCGAGAGGCAGAATTACCTAGGGAACGAGTAAGCTTCTATGAACCACCTTTTACTAATACTGGTGTAGATTTATTTGGCCCTATTGAAGTATATCGTGCGAGGACTATAGTCAAGAGATGGTGTGTCATCTTCGTGTGCATGACTTGCAGAGCCATCCATCTCGATATGGTGAACGATCTATCTACCAACAGTTTCGTCTTAAGTTTACGACGACAGATCGCTCGCTTCGGTACGAGTAATACCATGAGATCGGACAAGGGAACGAACTTCATTGGTGCCAACAACGAAATACAGGCTTACGTAAAGGACTGGAACCAAAGACAGGTGGATGACCAGCTAAGGATAACAGCGTCTAGCTGGACCTTCAACGCCGCCGACGCCCCTTGGTGGGGAGGAAGTTGGGAGAGATTAATTAGAAGTGTTAAGACCGCATTTCACTTTATAGTGCCATGCCGTGCGTATCTCACTGACGAACTTTTGCGGACGTTAATGGAGGAAATAGCTGCCTATCTCAATGAGAGACCGCTTATGCCAGTCTCATCGAGTCCCGATTCCCTGGAAGCGCTAACACCTGCGCACTTCCTACTGAAGAAACCGGTAGCCATGCTCCCACGATCGGAGATTGCCGACGGAGACGAATACTGCCGTCGAACTTGGCAACTTTTGCAGTTGCTATCCCGTCGTTTCGCTGACCATTTCGAGAAACATTACCTGCCCACGCTACAACTTCGAACTAAGTGGTTTGCGCAGCAAGAAAACGTCAGCGCCGGAGATATGGTATTTATTGTAGATCCAGACCTCCCACGTAAACGGTGGCAGACAGGTCGTATCATCGAGACCCATATCTCGGAGGATGGTTTAGTGCGTTCAGTAGAACTCATCGTTATGCGGCGTAACTTCAAGAAGCCCGGCATAATCTTTGAGACGCAACAACTCAATCGCCCAGTTGGTCGTTTATGTTTACTGGAAAGAGACAGAGAACTCTCCGGAAACTATGGAAGGCAAGACACTCTTCCCACGACCACCTCCCTAATACCTCAAACATCTAGGGACTCCCCAACGTAATACGTCTGGAGTGGGTGTATGACTATATTATTTTATCTATTTTATTACATTTTATATGCAAACTTTATTATGTACTTTATTATAATCGTTTTTATTCAATTTTTATTTAGTAGAATGTTATTTTAGGGATTATTTAGTAGATTAGTGCAATATATTAGTGTTTATTACGTACGTAATTACTTATAATATATATTTAGTGCGACGGCGAGAAATAATTATTTTTCTCTTCCCTTACTGTCCGTATCATATTATAAATACGTGACTACAGTAAGATGAAATGTCCGTACTTCTTAAAGTACAATAAAGCCACTACTATGTTCGAGTGTTGTTAGTAGGCAGAGTATTAGGAATGCAAAGTTCAGATCCTCGTGTCTCGGCTAAACCAAGCTCTGGGTAGACCTTGGAAACGACTTGCCTCTTCACACTGACATTGCTTCGTGCGATATTACTCTTCTACCTTATATTAAATAATACATATAGTAGCGAGATGTCCATATAACAGTAGCATAAAACGCAAATAAATCTGTTAAACTTTTGACCATCTGTAATTCTAGTCGATTAAGATATCGCGGCACCCACCGATATACTTGAAAGACAAATTCTAGAATCAGTGGTTAACGTCCCCAGACAAGTTCTGGAATAAATCGGTGCCCATCTTAAATATTAATTTAATATTTATTAAAATCTGTAAAATTCAGATCCGTTAACAATTCCAGTCGATTAAGATATCGTAGCACTTACCGATACTCTTAAAAGACAAATTTCATAGAATTAAGGATCCTATGTCCCCAGACCTGCTCTGGAATCAAATTGTGTCAATTTTAACATCAAATAATAAAATTCACGGGAATAAATTTAAATTCATATCTTAAATGAATTTCATAAATTGTCATTTTGTACAATTTATAACATTCCCAAAATTCCATTAATTAATAGATCATGGGAGCGGAGATTCATCCTATTGAGTGTATTAGAGTGCGAGAATCTCCAACATATAGTCAATAGCCGATAAAATTAATAAAATCATGCATAAAGAGGATATTGACAATTAAAGAATTATTATTAAATAGCATCCCAGATCTGTATGCATGAGAATTACCCTAATTCTACCGCTAGCTTTCCATAATGTCACCATAGCAACACCCACGCTAGAATTAGAATTGAGTTAAAAGAACAATAGAAGGCATACCCCATTGAATAGCATACGGAATAAATAGCGCACCGCTAGTATCCAAGGATACATAATAAATACAGTGACATTCTGGAAGGTACTGACTAACGGACAAATGGCCCGAATGTGTGCGGTTTGTTGCAGTTGTGTTGAATTTGTGCGTTTGTAGGTGAATGTTACTACTAAAGTATGTTTACAGTAGCTAGTCGCAATTGTAAAAATAACCCAACTTTCCTATAGAAAGAACCTAAGTGGATCCAAGCCTTTGGGACGGACAGTGGTGTGACTTGTGCCGGTTATCGTTGTCGTGCTGTTGCTACATGTTGGCGTAAACACCGCGACGACGGTACATCGGCGCTGAGAATCCCACTGTCCGGGGGCAAAGAAAGTAGGCAGCGACGCCCGCTTGCCTAAATACAAACTTATTTGATATTGATAAACTCAGATAGCAGATATGACGGAGTTAATAGAAGATGATCTCGGTATTAGGGAGCGATATACTCTACCTTTGCAAGCATTTGTGGATAGCTTAATACGCGGTGAAGCCGATCCAACCATTACGGAGGACGATGGTCGTTATATCGAACCGCCGATGTCCCAAGAGCAACTTGCGCGTGAATTGGACTATCGAAAATTCACCACTCGCTATACGAATCGTAATGGTACGTATATGGACTTCCTAACGACCGGCCATCCTATCGATTTACATGATACGGACGATATAGATACAGAAAGAGAAATGGTTCTATTTAAATATCATACCCAGCGGAGTCGTAACGATAAACCGAGAATAGATCACGAAAATTATATTCGTAATAGACTGGAAAGAGAAAACGTTGAAGAACCGGATAAACGCATCGACTTCAACGAATACTTAGAGTTTTTGAGAGAAACCTATCTCAACGTCGCTAGTCAGCAGAACTTAGAGACTCGATATCCTCAAGGTATCCATCACGACCCTGTAGTAGAACTCAAACGGCTCTATTTCACTATGATGTATCTTACCGCCGATCGTCCACTACCTGTTATCCCGGATAGTTTTGAACAAATGGAAGAATACTGCAAAACTGGAGAACGATCACCCGCGTTTCCTTTACAGGATGTGCGTCTTTGGTATTATTGCGACGAATGCCCTAGACCCAACCAACAAATTGAAAGACATAAACATCCACGGAGACGTTGCGCTAAACATAGTTTTACGCGTTACACTTACGGGAGTTTCGAGCGAAACCTGTTCGACGTACCGCCCACGATCGCTCGTCTTAAACGATCACTGAATAAACCCATGATCAGAGTTCCGGAATACTCGGTCAGGCCTCCTCATTCCCTAGTGAGACCTCAAACTCTTGATCCTAACAGTATCACTGATCCTCCCGAACTATATTCCCTGTTCAAAGACTTAGTGTTACCCGAACAATTAATCGGTGGCGCTCCGGTAGTGGGTTCGTTAGACATCCGCCCATCCTACTTAGCCGGATTGGGACGCGGGCAGCTAATATCACCCTTTGATCCTTACAATCGTCCAGGATTAAACCCGATACAACCCGCTACGGAAGTCGAGGAGAGCGTTATAAGAAATGCTTTAGACGCCATTTGACAGAAAATCGGAAAGGGAACACAAGATTGTTTAGAGAAACGTAAATTACAACAACAAGTCCAAGCGGTGAAGGAGTTAGCCTTACCACAGTTCGATAGAGAAATCCGAAACCTCGAGGAAGACATCGAGCTTGGACGCACGTATTCTCTCCAAGAATTCTTAGATGAACGCTTACAGAGACAAGCGGAAGAAATTCTACTCGAGGAGAAACACACGAAACTGGAAGAAAGAGAAGAAGCCGCTTTAGCCCAACCTGAAGCTCAAATCCTCATGACGGACCTCTACTCTAAAACCGTTCGTCATCCCTCTATGATTCCACATTTCGGAGACAAGCTCTTCGCGACGATACAACCTCAACCGGTTGATATCAGTATAGGATCGCAAAATATTATCGCTGACGCCCCTATGTTACAGCGTCCGCCGATCGAGGCCGCTCGTGTTGACGGTATACTCGTTGAACCTCCGGACAATCGAGCGGATCTTGTCCGTCGTATGGTACACGATGTCAACATACGCGCTAGACCTTTACAGAACTCGTTTTACGGGATTAAAGACCACCCTTATTACGTTAATCTGACTCAATATTATATGGTAAAACCAGAAGACCCGACACATGATTTAAAGTTTCTACCACTAATAAATCCTCTAGACATTGTCGAACTCGAACAATTGCAGAAACATCTGGATCAGTTAGTAAAGGTAAACTCATTTAGAAAACCATATAACATTTCGCGAATCGAGAAAGATATAGAAACTCCTTATAACCTCGATGGATTTATTAAAACTCGATTAGTCCATTGGAATCTAGATGTATTATTTGAAGAAGAGAAAATACAAAGATATGGAACTGTGGAGACGTATACCACTCGGCATATGAAGTATAGGGATCTCCCTGACGCTAACCAATGCGCCACCTTGTGGCATCCAGTAGGGATGACCCTAGAGAACGCCACCAAGGAGTGGAATGAAACTCTTAATGTTATCGAGATGTATGGAGTTGTCACCTACGATAATGAAGGTAGCGTTCCGGTCGGAGAGCTAGGAACTACGCGCATGATCCACATCCGCGGATTAGCTGGTTCTACCCACGTGTTTACTCGAGCGTGTTCCGACTTGATTGATTATTCTTTTGAAACTCTTACCGAAACACAAAAGAATCTCCGACATGGACAATTCGAACTCGCGCAGCGTTACGTCATTGACACCGAACGCAAACCGGCCATGGGCATCGATGGATCGATGTTACCCCAGCCCGTACTCGAGATGTTGTTCAACGAAAGAATCCTTAAAATCGGCTCAGCTGTTTATGGAGATCTCCAAAACGACTTTCGGAATATGGAGGACATTCCATACCCTTTCGTTGATACTCAGCTGATTGCTCCCTGGGCAGAAGGTCGAGGTTTCTTCCGCACCATGTATGCTAATACGTCTAGCAACATTACCAAGGTGCAACGGACTTCCATCGGACATCTTGCCTTTCAGGAATACGGATGGAATTTCAAAGTCGGAAATCCCGTTAACTATCAACAAGTATACGGAGACCATTATTCTCGATTATACTTTGATGGACCATTGACCGCACCTGGCGCCGTGTATAGCTTCATGAGTGTTCCACTCCGTCCCTCCTTAGCTATATACCTTTGAAAACACCGCACTTGCCGGTTGGCTAGCCGATGTGTGCAGTCGTACCATACGCGCCCATCCATTAATACTTGGGACCAAACTCGATAAACTAGATGAACATAATAAATTCATTCGTTTCGAATGTTTCCGGCGATTTTTAACCCCGTTCCGCAACGTGGATAGCCAATTTAAAGACCGCGCTTTGACCAAGCTCAGCCTAAGAGACTCAGCTGCAGAGAAGTTGGATAGCGCTGGATTCGCCATTTTCCAGGAGATTTGTACATCGAACCTGCACTCCTCTGTTCTACAAAGACCTCGAATCCCCACCGGTTATTCTGTCGTAGAAATTCAGACAATAGGTCCACCCGAGGAGACAGACACGCCCACCTCATCTATGCACTTAGAAGATGAACCAATATGTCTAGAATCTGAGGAGATTCAGCCTATCACGCCCCGGAACAGCGACAACGACTATATCATCGAATGGTATCAAGGTCCACAGTGTCTCACTGCGTACGATTATCGCCATGCCAACTATGTTTCTAGGCAACGTTGTCGGTTATGTGCATCGAGAGACCACGATACGCCCATGGATACCAACGTCCGCTGTTCCTATTTCCAAGAACAACCGACTATGGAAATTTATTGCGCATATTGCAGACTCAATAATCTGCATATCTTTGCGGTTTGCCCTCAATTTATGACTCAATGTCACCATTGTCAACTAAAGGGACATGCCAGTTTCGACTGCCCTTTTAATCACGATTTGGAAAGCGTAGATGAAATGATCACACTGCGTTACATCAGAGCTTGGGAAGCGAACGCTGATTTACATTGTGATTCGCGCCATCGCTATTATCCCGGACGCGCTTACGAAGGAGTTTATGCGTTCCATCCTTATCTATTCGCTTCTGTTGAACAGAAATCACGCATATCGAGCTACGAGTTACTGAAGCGCGTCGGAGAATGTATTTCAACTAAATTTGTACGCAAATTTCTCAGGAGTGTTAATCCTAGCGACCTTCATTCCTATAACTTAATCAATTATATCCGTCAGGATCCAGACTATGGAGACTTGTTTGTTAACTCACACCCTGAGTTACAGGAAGTATATCGACGGCCTTACGAATACCGAGCCCGCGAACGCGAGTTGGAAAGGACCATTAAACCCCGGAAGTTTCTAACTGCCTATGGTCCACCCACGGCCCTCGTTCAGACCACACGTAAAGGACCCGTAAGAGCGGCTGTCTTGAAACGAGCTCTCAAAGCCATTAGACCCCTCTCACCTGACGTTGACGTCAATCAACCCGGTACTTCGACTGGCGGATACACCGACCATAATCCTACACCCTCTGATGCAATCATATTGCACCCTTCACCCAGGAGTTATAGCCCTCCTTGTAAAGTGGCTCGCCCCAAAGAGAAAAGGACTCTTGCTAGCTTTAAAAAACTGCGTAAATGCCGTCCGCGCAAGAAAGACTAACTGTTTAGAGTATTTACGTATATTAGAAACCGTGATTTTTGTATATTAATAGACTCAAATCCCATTTTCTGGGAGCGGTGTAAAAGCTTCTGTGGGATATAACTGGCCCCTTTGCTTCGCAATCCAGTTTCCCCCTAGGCGCTGGAATACTCTAAAAGGGTTCTCTAACTGTATATATATTCCCCTTGCCCGCAAGGTACCGTTACAGGTGTTTTTAACGGACATAAAAGTCATTCTTCTATATACGTGTTTTAGCGGACATGGTAAGGCAAAAAACCCGCAATACGGCAAATACTTTACACAGTTTAGCCGTGATGATTCAGATTACGACATCTAACAGCTGGTTGCTTAAATGGAAACAGCCATTGGACGCATGGTTCTTTGTTTGGCTTCAGCCAATCAGAGCGATTCTCTCTGTCGATGTGGAGCTTTGAGCCAATCATAGTGGGATTGTTCAGTCTTACAGTTTTTTACTGATACTTTGTTGTTATTGCTGTCTAAGCCAGAAACAACGCCTCGAGAAAGAAACATTAGTAGGCTTAAATTATAGAGCGTATGACTGTTATCAGTACACAGTCTAATTCACGGCACAATTTGGACACTTAACATATCACTGTATATATCTGTTCATATCATATCTTAACCTACCGTCTTAATATTTTTACTGTTGTTATTATTTTATATCAGTTGATTGAAGATTATTTGGAGAACGTTTATAAAGAACCCAAATTTCCCAATTTTCTTGATACACTACAGGTTAGAGAGGCGGGTTATATTTATAGCGATTGCGACTTATATTATTGTGGTGTGTATTGAATTTAATGCTATTTGATAAGCACTACATTGGTCCGTTGCTATTTTCTTTATATATGATAAAATTCATTGACGGTCGGCAAGTTAGTGAGCAGTATTTTGTGTTACCGGTAGTGTGCATGATTGTGGCTGATAACTAAGCATTTCCTAAAGAATGCGCCTCATACGTGAATCATAAGCCTTACCGACTTACCGTTGTGATTAGTGTAAGTCATATCTCTGTTTACTTAGATAGAGCGCCACGTCCTAAAGGAACTGTTAATATTTCCCGAAAGTGAATAATATTAGTCAGAAATTATTTATTAACGATCAATCGAATAATACAATACCGTAAGCTTCACTGCAATAATAATCTAAGCCGACAGAATCCAGTCTCCCGGGATTATCCAGCGGGTGAATGGACGCGCACTAGGCTGGCTTCTGCTAATGTTGTGTTTATTGGTATTAAATATTGTCATTTTCTAGAGTCGATTTATAAACCAAAAGACATATAAATTTTGGCAGGTTAAACTGCTAAAGGTCTTCAAAAGCGCGTACAACATGTATTACTAAATAATAGATCGGAACATGTATTACTAAATAATAGATCGGAACATGTATTACTAAATAATAGATCGGAACATGTATTACTAAATAATAGATCGGAACATGTATTACTAAATAATAGATCGGAACATGTATTACTAAATAATAGATCGGAACATGTATTACTAAATAATAGATCGGAACATGTATTACTAAATAATAGATCGGAACATGTATTACTAAATAATAGATCGGAACATGGATTACTAAATAATAGATCGGAACATGTATTACTAAATAATAGATCGGAACATGTATTACTAAATAATAGATCGGGACATGGATAACTAAATAATAGATCGGAACATGGATTACTAAATAATCATTATCGGAACATGTATTACTAAATAATAGATCGGAACATGTATTACTAAATAATAGATCGGGACATGGATAACTAAATAATAGATCGGAACATGTATTACTAAATAATAGATCGGAACATGTTTTACTAAATAATAGATCGGAACATGGATAACTAAATAATCATTATCGGAACATGTATTACTAAATAATAGATCGGGACATGGATAACTAAATAATAGATCGGAACATGGATTACTAAATAATCATTATCGGAACATGTATTACTAAATAATAGATCGGAACATGTATTACTAAATAATAGATCGGAACATGGATAACTAAATAATAGATCGGAACATGTATTACTAAATAATAGATCGGAACATGTTTTACTAAATAATAGATCGGAACATGGATAACTAAATAATCATTATCGGAACATGTATTACTAAATAATAGATCGGAACATGTATTACTAAATAATAGATCGGAACATGGATTACTAAATAATAGATCGGAACATGTATTACTAAATAATAGATCGGAACATGTATTACTAAATAATCATTATCGGAACATGTATTACTAAATAATAGATCGGAACATGTATTACTAAATAATAGATCGTAACATGGGTTTCTAAATAATAGATCGGAACATGTATTACTAAATAATAGATCGGAACATGGATTACTAAATAATAGATCGGAACATGGATAACTAAATAATAGATTGGAACATGGATAACTAAATAATCATTATCGGAACATGTATTACTAAATAATAGATCGGAACATGGATAACTAAATAATCATTATCGGAACATGTATTACTAAATAATAGATCGGAACATGGATTACTAAATAATAGATCGGAACATGGATAACTAAATAATAGATTGGAACATGGATAACTAAATAATCATTATCGGAACATGGATTACTAAATAATAGATCGGAACATGGATTACTAAATAATAGATCGGAACAGGGATTACTAAATAATAGATCGGAACATGTATTACTAAATAATAGATCGGAACATGGATTACTAAATAATAGATCGGAACATGTATTACTAAATAATCATTATCGGAACATGTATTACTAAATAATAGATCGGAACATGTATAACTAAATAATCATTATCGGAACATGGATTACTAAATAATAGATCGGAACATGGATTACTAAATAATAGATCGGAACAGGGATTACTAAATAATAGATCGGAACATGTATTACTAAATAATAGATCGGAACAGGGATTACTAAATAATAGATCGGAACATGTATTACTAAATAATAGATCGGAACATGGATTACTAAATAATAGATCGGAACATGTATTACTAAATAATCATTATCGGAACATGTATTACTAAATAATAGATCGGAACATGGATTACTAAATAATAGATCGGAACATGGATAACTAAATAATAGATTGGAACATGGATAACTAAATAATCATTATCGGAACATGGATTACTAAATAATAGATCGGAACATGGATTACTAAATAATAGATCGGAACATGTATTACTAAATAATAGATCGGAACATGGATAACTAAATAATAGATCGGAACATGGATTACTAAATAATCATTATCGGAACATGTATTACTAAATAATATATCGCTACATGTATTACTAAATAATAGATCGGAACATGTATTACTAAATAATAGATCGGAACATGTATTACTAAATAATAGATCGGAACATGTATTACTAAATAATAGATCGGGACATGGATAACTAAATAATAGATCGGAACATGTATTACTAAATAATAGATCGGAACAGGGATTACTAAATAATAGATCGGAACATGTATTACTAAATAATCATTATCGGAACATGTATTACTAAATAATAGATCGGAACATGTATTACTAAATAATAGATCGGAACATGTATTACTAAATAATAGATCGGAACATGTATTACTAAATAATAGATCGGAACATGTATTACTTAATAATAGATCGGAACATGTATTACTAAATAATAGATCGGAACATGTATTACTAAATAATAGATCGGAACATGTATTACTAAATAATAGATCGGAACATGTATTACTAAATAATAGATCGGAACATGTATTACTAAATAATAGATCGGAACATGGATTACTAAATAATAGATCGGAACATGTATTACTAAATAATAGATCGGAACATGTATTACTAAATAATAGATCGGGACATGGATAACTAAATAATAGATCGGAACATGGATTACTAAATAATCATTATCGGAACATGTATTACTAAATAATAGATCGGAACATGTATTACTAAATAATAGATCGGGACATGGATAACTAAATAATAGATCGGAACATGGATTACTAAATAATCATTATCGGAACATGTATTACTAAATAATAGATCGGAACATGTATTACTAAATAATAGATCGGGACATGGATAACTAAATAATAGATCGGAACATGTATTACTAAATAATAGATCGGAACATGTATTACTAAATAATAGATCGGAACATGTATTACTAAATAATAGATCGGAACATGTATTACTAAATAATAGATCGGAACATGGATTACTAAATAATAGATCGGAACATGTATTACTAAATAATAGATCGGAACATGGATTACTAAATAATAGATCGGAACATGTATTACTAAATAATCATTATCGGAACATGTATTACTAAATAATAGATCGGAACATGGATTACTAAATAATAGATCGTAACATGGATAACTAAATAATAGATTGGAACATGGATAACTAAATAATCATTATCGGAACATGTATTACTAAATAATAGATCGGAACATGTATTACTAAATAATAGATCGGGACATGGATAACTAAATAATAGATCGGAACATGGATTACTAAATAATCATTATCGGAACATGTATTACTAAATAATAGATCGGAACATGGATTACTAAATAATAGATCGGAACATGTATTACTAAATAATAGATCGGAACATGTATTACTAAATAATAGATCGGAACATGTATTACTAAATAATAGATCGGAACATGTATTACTAAATAATAGATCGGAACATGGATAACTAAATAATCATTATCGGAACATGTATTACTAAATAATAGATCGGAACATGGATTACTAAATAATAGATCGGAACATGTATTTCTAAATAATAGATCGGAACATGGATAACTAAATAATAGATCGGAACATGGATAACTAAATAATAGATCGGAACATGGATAACTAAATAATCATTATCGGAACATGTATTACTAAATAATAGATCGGAACATGTATTACTAAATAATAGATCGGAACATGTATTACTAAATAATAGATCGGAACATGTATTACTAAATAATAGATCGGAACATGGATAACTAAATAATCATTATCGGAACATGTATTACTAAATAATAGATCGGAACATGGATAACTAAATAATAGATCGGAACATGGATAACTAAATAATAGATCGGAACATGGATTACTAAATAATAGATCGGAACATGGATTACTAAATAATAGATCGGAACATGTATTACTAAATAATAGATCGGAACATGGATAACTAAATAATAGATCGGAACATGGATTACTAAATAATAGATCGGAACATGGATAACTAAATAATCATTATCGGAACATGTATTACTAAATAATAGATCGGAACATGTATTACTAAATAATAGATCGGAACATGGATAACTAAATAATAGATCGGAACATGTATTACTAAATAATAGATCGGAACAGGGATTACTAAATAATAGATCGGAACATGGATAACTAAATAATCATTATCGGAACATGTATTACTAAATAATAGATCGGAACATGTATTACTAAATAATAGATCGGAACATGGATTACTAAATAATAGATCGGAACATGGATAACTAAATAATAGATCGGAACATATATTACTAAATAATAGATCGGAACATGTATTACTAAATAATAGATCGGAACATGGATAACTAAATAATAGATCGGAACATGTATTACTAAATAATAGATCGGAACAGGGATTACTAAATAATAGATCGGAACATGGATAACTAAATAATCATTATCGGAACATGTATTACTAAATAATAGATCGGAACAGGGATTACTAAATAATAGATCGGAACATGGATAACTAAATAATCATTATCGGAACATGTATTACTAAATAATAGATCGGAACATGTAATACTAAATAATAGATCGGAACATGTATTACTAAATAATAGATCGGAACATGTATTACTAAATAATAGATCGGAACATGTATTACTAAATAATAGATCGGAACATGTATTACTAAATAATAGATCGGGACATGGATAACTAAATAATAGATCGGAACATGGATAACTAAATAATCATTATCGGAACATGGATTACTAAATAATAGATCGGAACATGTATTACTAAATAATAGATCGTAACATGGGTTTCTAAATAATAGATCGGAACATGGATTACTAAATAATAGATCGGAACATTTATTACTAAATAATAGATCGGGACATGGATAACTAAATAATAGATCGGAACATGTATTACTAAATAATAGATCGTAACATGGATTACTAAATAATAGATCGGAACATTTATTACTAAATAATAGATCGGGACATGGATAACTAAATAATAGATCGGAACATGTATTACTAAATAATAGATCGGGACATGGATAACTAAATAATAGATCGGAACATGGATAACTAAATAATAGATCGGAACATGTATTACTAAATAATAGATCGGAACATGGATAACTAAATAATAGATCGGAACATGGATTACTAAATAATCATTATCGGAACATGGATTACTAAATAATAGATCGGAACATGTATTACTAAATAATAGATCGGAACATGTATTACTAAATAATAGATCGGGACATGGATAACTAAATAATAGATCGGAACATGCATTACTAAATAATAGATCGTAACATGGATTACTAAATAATAGATCGGAACATTTATTACTAAATAATAGATCGGGACATGGATAACTAAATAATAGATCGGAACATGTATTACTAAATAATAGATCGGGACATGGATAACTAAATAATAGATCGGAACATGGATAACTAAATAATCATTATCGGAACATGGATTACTAAATAATAGATCGGAACATGTATTACTAAATAATAGATCGGAACATGTATTACTAAATAATAGATCGGAACATGGATAACTAAATAATAGATCGGAACATGGATTACTAAATAATCATTATCGGAACATGGATTACTAAATAATAGATCGGAACATGTATTACTAAATAATAGATCGGAACATGTATTACTAAATAATAGATCGGAACATGGATAACTAAATAATAGATCGGAACATGTATTACTAAATAATAGATCGGAACATGTATTACTAAATAATAGATCAGAACATGGATTACTAAATAATAGATCGGAACATGTATTACTAAATAATAGATCGGGACATGGATAACTAAATAATAGATCGGAACATGGATAACTAAATAATCATTATCGGAACATGGATTACTAAATAATAGATCGGAACATGTATTACTAAATAATAGATCGGAACATGTATTACTAAATAATAGATCGGAACATGGATTACTAAATAATAGATCGGAACATGGATAACTAAATAATAGATCGGAACATGGATTACTAAATAATCATTATCGGAACATGTATTACTAAATAATAGATCGGAACATGTATCACTAAATAATAGATCGGAACATGTATTACTAAATAATAGATCGGGACATGGATAACTAAATAATAGATCGGAACATGGATAACTAAATAATCATTATCGGAACATGTATTACTAAATAATAGATCGGAACATGTATTACTAAATAATAGATCGGAACATGTATTACTAAATAATAGATCGGAACATGGATAACTAAATAATAGATCGGAACATGGATAACTAAATAATAGATCGGAACATGTATTACTAAATAATAGATCGGGACATGGATAACTAAATAATAGATCGGAACATGTATTACTAAATAATAGATCGGGACATGGATAACTAAATAATAGATCGGAACATGGATAACTAAATAATCATTTTCGGAACATGGATTACTAAATAATAGATCGGAACATGTATTACTAAATAATAGATCGGAACATGTATTACTAAATAATAGATCGGAACATGGATTACTAAATAATAGATCGGAACATGGATAACTAAATAATAGATCGGAACATGGATTACTAAATAATCATTATCGGAACATGTATTACTAAATAATAGATCGGAACATGTATCACTAAATAATAGATCGGAACATGTATTACTAAATAATAGATCGGGACATGGATAACTAAATAATAGATCGGAACATGGATAACTAAATAATCATTATCGGAACATGTATTACTAAATAATAGATCGGAACATGGATTACTAAATAATAGATCGGAACATGGATAACTAAATAATAGATCGGAACATGGATTACTAAATAATCATTATCGGAACATGTATTACTAAATAATAGATCGGAACATGTATTACTAAATAATAGATCGGAACATGTATTACTAAATAATAGATCGGAACATGTATTACTAAATAATCATTATCGGAACATGTATTACTAAATAATAGATCGGAACATGGATAACTAAATAATAGATCGGAACATGGATTACTAAATAATAGATCGGAACATGTATTACTAAATAATAGATCGGAACAGGGATTACTAAATAATAGATCGGAACATGGATAACTAAATAATCATTATCGGAACATGTATTACTAAATAATAGATCGGAACATGTCTTACTAAATAATAGATCGGAACATGGATAACTAAATAATCATTATCGGAACATGTATTACTAAATAATAGATCGGAACATGGATTACTAAATAATAGATCGGAACATGGATAACTAAATAATAGATCGGAACATGGATTACTAAATAATCATTATCGGAACATGTATTACTAAATAATAGATCGGAACATGTATTACTAAATAATAGATCGGAACATGTATTACTAAATAATAGATCGGAACATGTATTACTAAATAATCATTATCGGAACATGTATTACTAAATAATAGATCGGAACATGGATAACTAAATAATAGATCGGAACATGGATTACTAAATAATAGATCGGAACATGTATTACTAAATAATAGATCGGAACAGGGATTACTAAATAATAGATCGGAACATGGATAACTAAATAATCATTATCGGAACATGTATTACTAAATAATAGATCGGAACATGTATTACTAAATAATAGATCGTAACATGGATTACTAAATAATAGATCGGAACATGGATAACTAAATAATAGATCGGAACATGGATAACTAAATAATCATTATGGGAACATGTATTACTAAATAATAGATCGGAACATGGATAACTAAATAATAGATCGGAACATGGATAACTAAATAATAGATCGGAACATGGATAACTAAATAATAGATCGTAACATGGATTACTAAATAATAGATCGGAACATGGATAACTAAATAATAGATCGGAACATGTATTACTAAATAATAGATCGGAACATGTATTACTAAATAATAGATCGGAACATGGATTACTAAATAATAGATCGGAACATGTATTACTAAATAATAGATCGGAACATGTATTACTAAATAATATATCGCTACATGTATTACTAAATAATAGATCGGAACATGTATTACTAAATAATAGATCGTAACATGTATTACTATATAATATATCGCTACATGTATTACTAAATAATATATCGCTACATGTATTACTAAATAATAGATCGGAACATGTATTACTAAATAATATATCGCTACATGTATTACTAAATAATAGATCGGAACATGTATTACTAAATAATAGATCGTAACATGTATTACTAAATAATAGATCGGAACATGTATTACTAAATAATAGATCGTAACATGTATTACTAAATAATATATCGCTACATGTATTACTAAATAATATATCGCTACATGTATTACTAAATAATAGATCGGAACATGGATTACTAAATAATAGATCGGAACATGGATAACTAAATAATAGATCGGAACATGGATAACTAAATAATAGATCGGAACATGGATAACTAAATAATAGATCGGAACATGGATTACTAAATAATAGATCGGAACATGGATAACTAAATAATAGATCGGAACATGGATAACTAAATAATAGATCGGAACATGTATTACTAAATAATAGATCGGAACATGGATAACTAAATAATATATCGGAACATGGATAACTAAATAATCATTATCGGAACATGTATTACTAAATAATAGATCGGAACATGTATTACTAAATAATAGATCGTAACATGGATTACTAAATAATAGATCGGAACATGGATAACTAAATAATAGATCGGAACATGGATAACTAAATAATCATTATGGGAACATGTATTACTAATAATAGATCGGAACATGGATAACTAAATAATAGATCGGAACATGGATTACTAAATAATAGATCGGAACATGGATTACTAAATAATAGATCGGAACATGGATAACTAAATAATAGATCGGAACCTGTATTACTAAATAATAGATCGGAACATGTATTACTAAATAATAGATCGGAACATGGATAACTAAATAATATATCGGAACATGGATAACTAAATAATCATTATCGGAACATGGATTACTAAATAATAGATCAGAACATGTATTACTAAATAATAGATCGGAACATGGATAACTAAATAATAGATCGGAACATGGATAACTAAATAATAGATCGGAACATGGATAACTAAATAATAGATCGGAACATGGATAACTAAATAATCATTATCGGAACATGTATTACTAAATAATAGATCAGAACATGTATTACTAAATAATAGATCGGAACATGGATAACTAAATAATAGATCGGAACATGGATAACTAAATAATAGATCGGAACATGGATAACTAAATAATAGATCGGAACCTGTATTACTAAATAATAGATCGGAACATGTATTACTAAATAATAGATCGGAACATGGATAACTAAATAATAGATCGGAACATGGATAACTAAATAATAGATCGGAACATGGATAACTAAATAATCATTATCGGAACATGTATTACTAAATAATAGATCGGAACATGGATTACTAAATAATAGATCGGAACATGGATTACTAAATAATAGATCGGAACATGGATAACTAAATAATCATTATCGGAACATGTATTACTAAATAATAGATCGGAACATGGATTACTAAATAATAGATCGGAACATGGATAACTAAATAATAGATCGGAACCTGTATTACTAAATAATAGATTGGAACATGGATTACTAAATAATATATCGGAACATGTATTACTAAATAATAGTTCGGAACATGTATTACTAAATAATAAATCGGAACATGTATTACTAAATAATAGATCGGAACATGGATTACTAAATAATAGATCGGAACATGGATTACTAAATAATAGATCGGAACATGTATTACTAAATAATAGATCGTAACATGCATTACTAAATAATAGATCGGAACATGGATTACTAAATAATAGATCGGAACATGGATTACTAAATAATCGATCGGAACATGTATTACTAAATAATAGATCGGAACATGGATAACTAAATAATAGATCGGAACATGGATAACTAAATAATAGATCGGAACATGGATAACTAAATAATAGATCGGAACATGGATAACTAAATAATCATTATCGGAACATGTATTACTAAATAATAGATCAGAACATGTATTACTAAATAATAGATCGGAACATGGATAACTAAATAATAGATCGGAACATGGATAACTAAATAATAGATCGGAACATGGATAACTAAATAATAGATCGGAACCTGTATTACTAAATAATAGATCGGAACATGTATTACTAAATAATAGATCGGAACATGGAAAACTAAATAATCATTATCGGAACATGTATTACTAAATAATAGATCGGAACATGGATTACTAAATAATAGATCGGAACATGGATTACTAAATAATAGATCGGAACATGGATAACTAAATAATCATTATCGGAACATGGATTACTAAATAATAGATCAGAACATGTATTACTAAATAATAGATCGGAACATGGATAACTAAATAATAGATCGGAACATGGATAACTAAATAATAGATCGGAACATGGATAACTAAATAATAGATCGGAACATGGATAACTAAATAATCATTATCGGAACATGTATTACTAAATAATAGATCAGAACATGTATTACTAAATAATAGATCGGAACATGGATAACTAAATAATAGATCGGAACATGGATAACTAAATAATAGATCGGAACATGGATAACTAAATAATAGATCGGAACCTGTATTACTAAATAATAGATCGGAACATGTATTACTAAATAATAGATCGGAACATGGATAACTAAATAATAGATCGGAACATGGATAACTAAATAATCATTATCGGAACATGTATTACTAAATAATAGATCGGAACATGGATTACTAAATAATAGATAGGAACATGGATTACTAAATAATAGATCGGAACATGGATAACTAAATAATCATTATCGGAACATGTATTACTAAATAATAGATCGGAACATGGATTACTAAATAATAGATCGGAACATGGATAACTAAATAATCATTATCGGAACATGTATTACTAAATAATAGATCGGAACATGGATAACTAAATAATAGATCGGAACCTGTATTACTAAATAATAGATTGGAACATGGATTACTAAATAATATATCGGAACATGTATTACTAAATAATAGTTCGGAACATGTATTACTAAATAATAGATCGGAACATGTATTACTAAATAATAGATCGGAACATGTATTACTAAATAATAGATCGGAACATGTATTAATAAATAATAGATCGGAACATGTATTACTAAATAATAGATCGGAACATGGATTACTAAATAATAGATCGGAACATGGATTACTAAATAATAGATCGGAACATGTATTACTAAATAATAGATCGGAACATGGATTACTAAATAATAGATCGGAACATGGATTACTAAATAATAGATCGGAACATGTATTACTAAATAATAGATCGGAACATGGATTACTAAATAATAGATCGGAACATGGATTACTAAATAATCGATCGGAACATGTATTACTAAATAATAGATCGGAACATGGATAACTAAATAATCATTATCGGAACATGTATTACTAAATAATAGATCGGAACATGTATTACTAAATAATAGATCGGAACATGTATTACTAAATAATAGATCGGAACATGGATTACTAAATAATAGATCGGAACATGTATTACTAAATAATAGATCGGAACATGTATTACTAAATAATCATTATCGGAACATGTATTACTAAATAATCATTATCGGAACATGTATTACTAAATAATAGATCGGAACATGTATTACTAAATAATCATTATCGGAACATGTATTACTAAATAATAGATCGGAACATGGATAACTAAATAATAGATCGGAACATGTATTACTAAATAATAGATCGGAACATGGATAACTAAATAATCATTATCGGAACATGTATTACTAAATAATAGATCGGAACATGTATTACTAAATAATAGATCGGAACATGTATTACTAAATAATAGATCGGAACATGGATTACTAAATAATAGATCGGAACATGTATTACTAAATAATAGATCGGAACATGTATTACTAAATAATCATTATCGGAACATGTATTACTAAATAATAGATCGGAACATGTATTACTAAATAATCATTATCGGAACATGTATTACTAAATAATAGATCGGAACATGGATAACTAAATAATAGATCGGAACATGTATTACTAAATAATAGATCGGAACATGTATTACTAAATAATCATTATCGGAACATGTATTACTAAATAATAGATCGGAACATGTATTACTAAATAATCATTATCGGAACATGTATTACTAAATAATAGATCGGAACATGGATAACTAAATAATAGATCGGAACATGTATTACTAAATAATAGATCGGAACATGTATTACTAAATAATAGATCGGAACATGTATTACTAAATAATAGATCGGAACATGTATTACTAAATAATCATTATCGGAACATGGATTACTAAATAATTGATCGGAACAGGGATTACTAAATAATAGATCGGAACATGGATAACTAAATAATCATTATCGGAACATGTATTACTAAATAATAGATCGGAACATGGATTACTAAATAATAGATCGGAACATGGATAACTAAATAATAGATTGGAACATGGATTACTAAATAATAGATCGGAACATGTATTACTAAATAATAGATCGGAACATGTATTACTAAATAATAGATCGGAACATGTATTACTAAATAATAGATCGGAACATGTATTACTAAATAATAGATCGGAACATGGATTAATAATAGATCGGAACATGGATAACTAAATAATAGATCGGAACATGTATTACTAAATAATAGATCGGAACATGTATTACTAAAAAATAGATCGGAACATGTATTACTAAATAATAGATCGGAACATGTATTACTAAATAATCATTATCGGAACATGTATTACTAAATAATAGTTCGGAACATGGATTACTAAATAATAGATCGGAACATGGATTACTAAATAATAGATCGGAACATGGATAACTAAATAATCATTATCGGAACATGTATTACTAAATAATAGATCGGAACATGGATTACTAAATAATAGATCGGAACATGTATTACTAAATAATAGATCGGAACATGGATAACTAAATAATAGATCGGAACATGGATTACTAAATAATAGATCGGAACATGGATTACTAAATAATAGATCGGAACATGGATAACTAAATAATCATTATCGGAACATGTATTACTAAATAATAGATCGGAACATGTATTACTAAATAATAGATCGGAACATGTATTACTAAATAATAGATCGGAACATGGATTACTAAATAATAGATCGGAACATGGATTACTAATTAATAGATCGGAACATGGATAAATAAATAATCATTATCGGAACATGGATAACTAAATAATAGATCGGAACATGGATAACTAAATAATCATTATCGGAACATGTATTACTAAATAATAGATCGGAACATGTATTACTAAATAATAGATCGTAACATGGATTACTAAATAATAGATCGGAACATGGATAACTAAATAATAGATCGGAACATGGATAACTAAATAATCATTATGGGAACATGTATTACTAATAATAGATCGGAACATGGATAACTAAATAATAGATCGGAACATGGATTACTAAATAATAGATCGGAACATGGATTACTAAATAATAGATCGGAACATGGATAACTAAATAATAGATCGGAACCTGTATTACTAAATAATAGATCGGAACATGTATTACTAAATAATAGATCGGAACATGGATAACTAAATAATAGATCGGAACATGGATAACTAAATAATCATTATCGGAACATGGATTACTAAATAATAGATCAGAACATGTATTACTAAATAATAGATCGGAACATGGATAACTAAATAATAGATCGGAACATGGATAACTAAATAATAGATCGGAACATGGATAACTAAATAATAGATCGGAACATGGATAACTAAATAATCATTATCGGAACATGTATTACTAAATAATAGATCAGAACATGTATTACTAAATAATAGATCGGAACATGGATAACTAAATAATAGATCGGAACATGGATAACTAAATAATAGATCGGAACCTGTATTACTAAATAATAGTTCGGAACATGTATTACTAAATAATAGATCGGAACATGGATAACTAAATAATAGATCGGAACATGGATAACTAAATAATCATTATCGGAACATGTATTACTAAATAATAGATCGGAACATGGATTACTAAATAATAGATCGGAACATGGATTACTAAATAATAGATCGGAACATGGATAACTAAATAATCATTATCGGAACATGTATTACTAAATAATAGATCGGAACATGGATTACTAAATAATAGATCGGAACATGGATAACTAAATAATCATTATCGGAACATGTATTACTAAATAATAGATCGGAACATGGATAACTAAATAATAGATCGGAACCTGTATTACTAAATAATAGATTGGAACATGGATTACTAAATAATATATCGGAACATGTATTACTAAATAATAGTTCGGAACATGTATTACTTAATAATAAATCGGAACATGTATTACTAAATAATAGATCGGAACATGGATTACTAAATAATAGATCGGAACATGTATTACTAAATAATAGATCGGAACATGTATTACTAAATAATAGATCGGAACATGGATAACTAAATAATAGATCGGAACATGGAATACTAAATAATAGATCGGAACATGGATAACTAAATAATCATTATCGGAACATGTATTACTAAATAATAGATCGGAACATGTATTACTAAATAATAGATTGGAACATGGATAACTAAATAATCATTATCGGAACATGGATAACTAAATAATCATTATCGGAACATGTATTACTAAATAATAGATCGGAACATGTATTACTAAATAATAGATCGGAACATGTATTACTAAATAATAGATCGGGACATGTATTACTAAATAATAGATCGGAACATGGACTACTAAATAATAGATCGGAACATGTATTACTAAATATTAGATCGGAACATGTATTACTAAATAATAGATCGGAACATGTATTACTAAATAATAGATCGGAACATGTATTACTAAACAATAGATCGTAACATGTATCACTAAATAATAGATCGGAACATGTATTACTAAATAATAGATCGGAACATGTATTACTAAATAATACATCGGAACATGTATTACTAAATAATAGATCGGAACATGGATTACTAAATAATAGATCGGAACATGTATTACTAAATAATAGATCGGTGTTAGCTTATTCAATCCCGCCAACACCCCATAAAGTTATTAGCCGATAAGCAATATTGGGAGCCACGAGATTGGGCAATTAACCAACTCGTGCCATCCCAATAAGAGTGGGAAGGAGGCACACAATAGAGGGTCAGGGGCCAAACCCCTAACCCAAGGAGAACAGGTGGAGTGAACGGGAATACTCCACGGGGCGCCAACAAGGGTATTAACCAATCAGAGGGGGGAATGGCATCGATTGAGTAGCAGTAAGGCCACCGTGCAATATAACCAATAACCTATTAATCAGTGATTCAGTTATCTCAGTGCAGCAGTGCTAGCGTAGGGTACAGCCAATTAGTTTAGTTAGGGGATCACGGGACTTTAGTTACCGTATCCCGCCTACCGTATAATTCACAATATATCTATATCCTATAACCTATTATTATACACCGAACTTCAGAACTCAGTTATCTTTATTTCACTCTTATACACGGCGGGGACGCGTGGACTAAATACCACATCGGATAAATCGGGATCCCTCCTGGATCCCGTCACAGTAACTAAATGGGTGTTGCTTCCCCAGCTAAACTCAGTAACTAAACCGAGCTGCCGCCCTAGTTAAACTCTAA
Source organism: Nemertoderma westbladi (assembly GCA_032718475.1). Taxonomy (NCBI): domain Eukaryota; kingdom Metazoa; phylum Xenacoelomorpha; order Nemertodermatida; family Nemertodermatidae; genus Nemertoderma; species Nemertoderma westbladi. The sequence goes on from JAUCBJ010007179.1 coordinate 139,966, forward strand.
GAACTGCAACCTAGCTAGCCGAATCATCAGCCACAAACGAGATGAGTGAATCGGGCGAGACACCGACGCGGACCCTGGACGAAGATCAAACGATCCGCGAGGCCGCGACCAGGCGGTATAGGCCCACGACGCCGGAGCCATCGGTAACGGGTGACCCGGAAGTCCAAGATGAGGGGGACCGTCTGGAATCAGAATCCGAGTTGAGAGGAGAGGGACTCGAGCCGGAGGATAGAGAGAACGAGGTCGAGGGAGAAAGAGACGAGTCGACGCGGAGCGAGGGTCGACATACCGATGTCACCGGCCAGCCACGGGCCGAGGACGACGAACGGTCCACCGGAACGGCAACGGTGGGGCCGTCGGTACGACGTCGGACCCGGAGAGACAGAGGAGAGGTCGGCGACGAGGACGTCGGGGTTTCTGATCGACTTCGACGGGCCTACAACGCGACCCGGGAACTACTAAAGGAGGCCAAGGAGGGGGCGAAGATAGACGAGGTGAGACTGAGAAAGCGACTAGGTGAGTCGAACAGATACTTTGATCACCTAGTGTGTTCTGGACAGAGAGAACTAGCAGAGTTGAGGGCGTGGGGAGTTGCCTTCGAACTGTTTAAACTGTGGGAATGTGGGGGTATGGAACCTAGTGTAGTGTACATAGGGCCATACTTAGTCGATGCCCAGGATACAAAATTAGTGGGTTGGAAGAGACCTGAGGAGGGCGAATCCGAGGTTAAACCCGAGGATTCGGTCTCGTCGGTCGGAGGAAGTTCCGGGAGGCGGGGGAAAGTTAGTGGGACGGAGGGGCGACGGGAGTCCGTCGCAACCGATAAGTCTGCTACATCCTCCGTAAATGAAAGACGGGTGCGAGAGAGTGAACGCATGGCGTATAAATTAGAAATGGTTGTGACAGAGCAGAATGAGTTAGAGAGACGATTGAGAGAGGAAACCGCATTCTCAGAGAAGGTAGGAGAGTTGGAGAGGGAGTGTAGAGAGAGGGCCGAGGAGTGTAGAGAGAGAGCCAAGGAGTGTAGAGAGCTAGAGATGGGTGTAGAGAGCGAGCCGGCGAGGCAGCTTGAGACGATTGCGAGAGAGGCAGAGTTGGCCGAGCAGAATATGCGAGAGTGGGGGATAGAGGGTGAGCGCAGGCGGGATGATTTGCATGCCGTGCTAGGCGGGCTTGCGCAATATCAAGCCAAATTAGACCAGCGCCGACTAGAACTGGCGCGGTTGGAGATATCAGAGAGTGAGCCCCCACTTACAGGCACCGGGCGAGAGAACCAGAACTGGTGTAGCCGTACGGGCGGGGGGGGGGTAATAGTAGTACGTTAGGAAATGTTAATATTAATAGTACCGTAGTAGATAATCCTAATCCCTTTATTGCAGCAAATAATATTTTACCTGGTAGTAGTAATTTAAATTTAAATTCAAATAATAACATTAATTCAAATAATTCGAATATTAATTTAAATTTTGAAAATAATAATAATTCTAATTTAATTAATTTAAATCTCGTTTCAAATTCTAACAATTTAATTGATTTAACAAATAATATTGGGAATGGTGCTATTAATATGAGCGTGTCGGACGTACATAACTCGGCAGACGAGGGCCTGGTAGGCCACGTAGTTAGTAGGCAGGAAGTGGTAGGGTTGAGCCAACCCGACGGCGGCCTGGTAGGCCACGTAGTTGGTAGGCAGGAGGTAGCGGGGTTGAGCCAACCCGAAGTGGGCCTGGTGGGCCACGCAGTAGTAGAGAGAGAGGCGGGGGTGAATAGACCCAGCCGTAGTAGAGACAGTGCGTCGACTAGAGAGGGGTGTAGAGACGAAGTGAGAGATAGTGAAGTTAGATGTGGCGAGTGGGGGGGGGGGGGGCTACGAGCGCCCCACCACATAAGATTAGTGGCGAGAGAGGGGGGGCAGAGAATGCCCCACAAGAGGGGTATAGAAGTGTAGTAAGAAATAGTGAAGTTAGAAGTGGCGGGTGGGGGGGGGCTACGGGCACCCCACCGCGAGAGACTAGTAGAGAGAGAGGGGGGGCAGAGAGTGTCCCACAGCCGTCAGCGGATAATGCGCGGGCCGAATCAGGTAAACCGCAACACCCGGCGACGGAGAGTAATAGGGGGATTGCGAGTATCCCCAGCGGCGTGCGATCGAGTAGAGAGAGGCAGGTTGACGTCGCGAGAGGGCAGACGAAGCGTCGAGCCCGATTAGAAGAGGGAGGAGGAAGAGTGGAGTTTAACCGGGAGGTCGACGAGAGATCTCACGAGCCGGAATACTACACAGAAAAGAGAAGAAGAGAAGATAGTAGAAGAAGTGTCGCCACGAACGATAGCAGTGCGAGGACGGATAACGGACCGTCGACAGTAGAGATGGAGTCAGGGAGCCAGTGGGGTCGAACTTCGGGAGATTGCCGTCGCCCCGGAGAAACGCACCGCACGCCAAGAGAGGGGTACAGGAGGTACCAATACAAAGTCGAGAACAGGAGAGGGGATCGAAGAGAAGCTTCCCGACGGGATATAGCTGCCGATCGAGAGTGCAGTAGTCGCGGGGAGATTCGAGATTCGCGAAGAATAAACTTCGGTTCGGAAGGGCACATGCAGACTGCAGGACATACTGTAGGCCTTACTGCACATACTATTATAGGTCATGCTGGGAGAGATAGAGTAGGCGATGGGGTAGCGCGAACGACGGGATTAAACCCGGAAGTCGCGGAGTACATACCGGTAGGTAGGCGAGAGGTAGGTAGGCCTATATCGGTACAGCAGCATGACTATAATACACAGGGACATAACATATATCCAGGGGAGGGGGGAGTTATTGGAGATAGACGTATGGGCCCCAATGTATTAACATCAACCCCAGTACCAAACATACCGGCGGGGGGGGGGACAGGGTGACATTCCCCCATCACAATATCGACAATATACCCCGATAGGAGCAAGAATATCGAACTCCCTGGACGAGAGCAGGTCGTGCGGACAGTCACCACCACACGCGGCCATACAGGGGACTACCAGTCCACAGTTAGCTGGTAGTAGGGCCACACCGTGGCAGGGACAGAAAGAAAATAATACCCTAAATAAAAACAATCCCAATATACCCAGTAGGCCGAGTCTAGACAACCAAAACATTAAATCGGTACATATAAACCTAAGCGCGATACGTGAAGGACTATACAGGAAACGCTATAATCCAGGATTCCAATGTCAATTACATCGGGACGGAACCCATAAGACCAGGAGTTGCAAGTACTGGCAAGCGTTGCCCAAACGAGATCGTGTAGCCTACACAGACGCAAACGGACTATGTCATCGATGTGTGGTAAAAGGACACAGATCCGGAGAGTGTTGGAAAGGGAGAGGATATGAAAGGACTAAACCAGGGGCAGAGAAGCCCATTAGCAAACATAAGGGAGTCGGGAAAGTAGGAGGAGGCGTGTTGCATACACACGCAGGACGGACACAGTGCGAGGGGGCATTGCACGGGCAGACACCGCGTATACCGAGGGACGAGCGGGGGTCGTCGAGGGCCTTAATGCCAGCGCACATACGAAGGGGGAGGCCAGCAAAGGTAGCACCGAAGAGAGTGTGGCGAAGAGTTAGAGGACGTATAGGAGGGCAGCAGGAGAGTGCCTACCGGAAGAAGGGGCACCTGAGAGTTTTTAGTCGTCCAAAGTTTTGGACTGAGGGGGGTGGGAATGAGGGCGAGACGCCCTTCCCACGCACAAAATATAAAATAATTATTTAATTAGAATAAGAAAATAATTAAATAATAGAGTAGGTAGAAGTTAGGTAGTAAGAGTTAGTTAGTTAGTTAGTTAAAGGGTGGTACGTAGTACCGTTAGTAGAAGAGTTAGTAGGAGGGTACGTGTAGTACCGTTAGTAGAAGAGTTAGTAGGAGGGTACGTTTAGTACCGTTAGTAGAAGAGTTAGTAGGAGGGTACGTGTAGTACCGTTAGTAGAAGAGTTAGTAGGAGGGTACGTGTAGTACCGTTAGTAGAAGAGTTAATAGGAGGGTACGTGTAGTACCGTTAGTAGAAGAGAGTTAGAGGGTACGTAAGTACCGCTAATTAGAGTAAGAGTTAGAGGGTACGTAAGTACCGCTAGGTAGTTAGAGTTAGAGGGTACGTAAGTACCGCTAGGTAGTTAGAGTTAGAGGGTACGTAAGTACCGCTAGGTAGTTAGAGTTAGAGGGTACGTAAGTACCGCTAGTTAGAGTAAGAGTTAGAGGGTACGCAGTACTGTTAGAGAGTAGGAGTTAAGGGGTACGTTGTACCGCTAGCTAGTAGAGAGAGCTAGAGTAGTAAGAGGGTACGTTGTACCGCTAGCTAGTAGAGAGAGCTAGAGTAGTAAGAGGCTACGTAGTACCGTTAGTTAGGGGTGTTAGTAGTAGCAGTAGAGGGTTGTGGGCACCGTAAGCGCCACGTAGTTAGAGTTAGTAGGGAATGCGCTGAACTTAGTGGGGCACGGGCGTGATGATGTGTTTGATGTAAGAGCAGGGTATGTTAATTAAGAGGTGCCGGGCACAAAAAGAGTTAGTAGAGTTAGAAGGTGCCGGGCACAAGAGGTGCCGGGCACAAAAGGAGTTAGTAGAGTTAGAAGGTGCCGGGCACAAGAGGTGCCGGGCACAAAAAGAGTTAGTAGAGTTAGAAGGTGCCGGGCACAAGAGGTGCCGGGCACAAAAGGAGTTAGTAGAGTTAGAAGGTGCCGGGCACAAGAGGTGCCGGGCACAAAAGGAGTTAGTAGAGTTAGAAGGTGCCGGGCACAAGAGGTGCCGGGCACAAAAAGAGTTAGTAGAGTTAGAAGAGAGTTAGTAGAGTTAGTAGAGTCAGTAGTAGTTCACATAATTAACGTACCCACTCTGCCGGCACTCAGAGCGTCACGTGTAGGCGATGAGACGTAAAGGGGATGTAGAGGAGTAGAGACGGGCACATAGGGTGCCAGAGAGTAGAAGAGTAGAGACGGGCACATAGGGTGCCAGGTAGTAAGTTAGAGAGGTAGTAGTGTAGTAGAGAGGGCACATAGGGTGCCAGGTAGTAGAGTAGAGCAGAGGGGGCACATAGGGTGCCAGGTAGTAGAGCTAGAGAGGTAGTTGAGTAGTAGAAGGGCACATAGGGTGCCAGATAGTAGAGTGGTTGTGGGCACCGCAAGCGCCACGTAGTTAGAAGAGTGGAGTAGAGTTAGCAGAGCTAGTGGAGTAGAGTTAGTAGAGCTAGTTAGCAGAGTTGGTAGACTCAGAGGAGTCAAGTAGAGTTAGTAGAAGTAGAAAGCTAGTAGGAGTTAGTTAGACTTAGTAGAGAGTTAGAGTCAGTAGAAAGTTAGAGGCTCTCAGTTAGAGCTAGAAGTAGTAAGAGTTAGTAGTTAGCAGAGTTAGTTAGATAGTTAGAGTTAGTAAGCAGTAGGTAGATAGTATGATAGCACAGGGGTAGCATTAGAGATTAAAGCCTTAGGGAGTGGCAAGAGAGATAGCGAGAGGTGGTATGGAGATAGTGTGGAGATAGTGTGAGCGCAATTCAAGCGTGGGGGGGAAGGAGTAAGAGGCTGAGTAAGGGACAGAGAAGTCCGAGAGTAGAGTGAAAGGAGAGTAGAGTCAAGGGCGAAAGTGTTGGGGAAACAAAAATCGTGTGAGAGACGAGCACGATCGGCCCGACATGGATGCCAGGCGTAAAGGGTAGCGTTATCATACCCAGAGGGAGCGGCCTGGAAAGCCGACTCCGAGAGAAAAGATTTCCACCCCACACCCGATGCTAGATCGGGATCCAGCGGGATTGTAACGCACTTTTTGGTTGATGCTATCTTCTTACCGGGAAGATAGCATGGGGGGGAGTGTTAGCTTATTCAATCCCGCCAACACCCCATAAAGTTATTAGCCGATAAGCAATATTGGGAGCCACGAGATTGGGCAATTAACCAACTCGTGCCATCCCAATAAGAGTGGGAAGGAGGCACACAATAGAGGGTCAGGGGCCAAACCCCTAACCCAAGGAGAACAGGTGGAGTGAACGGGAATACTCCACGGGGCGCCAACAAGGGTATTAACCAATCAGAGGGGGGAATGGCATCGATTGAGTAGCAGTAAGGCCACCGTGCAATATAACCAATAACCTATTAATCAGTGATTCAGTTATCTCAGTGCAGCAGTGCTAGCGTAGGGTACAGCCAATTAGTTTAGTTAGGGGATCACGGGACTTTAGTTACCGTATCCCGCCTACCGTATAATTCACAATATATCTATATCCTATAACCTATTATTATACACCGAACTTCAGAACTCAGTTATCTTTATTTCACTCTTATACACGGCGGGGACGCGTGGACTAAATACCACATCGGATAAATCGGGATCCCTCCTGGATCCCGTCACAATCGGAACATGTATTACTAAATAATAGATCGGAACATGTATTACTAAATAATAGATCGGAACATGTATTACTAAATAATAGATCGGAACATGTATTACTAAATAATAGATCGGAACATGTATTACTAAATAATAGATCGGAACATGTATTACTAAATAATACATCGGAACATGTATTACTAAATAATAGATCGGAACATGTATTACTAAATAATAGATCGGAACATGTATTACTAAATAATATATCGGAACATGTATTACTAAATAATATATCGCTACATGTATTACTAAATAATAGATCGGAACATGTATTACTAAATAATAGATCGTAACATGGATTACTAAATAATAGATCGGAACATGTATTACTAAATAATAGATCGGAACATGTATTACTAAATACTAGATCGAAACATGTATTACTAAATAATATATCGCTACATGTATTACTAAATAATAGATCGGAACATGGATTACTAAATAATAGATCGGAACATGTATTACTAAATAATAGATCGGAACATGTATTACTAAATAACAGAATAATAGATCGGAACATGTATTACTAAATAATAGATCGGAACACGTATTACTAAATAATAGATCGGAACATGTATTACTAAATAATAGATCGGAACAATGTATTACTAAATAATATATCGCTACATGTATTACTAAATAATAGATCGGAACATGTATTACTAAATAATAGATCGCAACATGTATTACTAAATAATATATCGCTACATGTATTACTAAATAATATATTGCTACATGTATTACTAAATAATAGATTAGAACATGTATTACTAAATAATATATCGCTACATGTATTACTAAATAATAGATCGGAACATGTATTACTAAATAATAGATCGGAACATGTATTACTAAATAATATATCGCTACATGTATTACTAAATAATAGATCGGAACATGTATTACTAAATAATAGATCGTAACATGGATTACTAAATAATAGATCGGAACATGTATTACTAAATAATATATCGCTACATGTATTACTAAATAATAGATCGGAACATGGATTACTAAATAATAGATCGGAACATGTATTACTAAATAATAGATCGGAACATGTATTACTAAATAATAGATCGGAACATGTATTACTAAATAATAGATCGGAACATGTATTACTAAATAATAGATCGGAACATGTATTACTAAATAATATATCGCTACATGTATTACTAAATAATAGATCGGAACATGTATTACTAAATAATAGATCGTAACATGGATTACTAAATAATAGATCGGAACATGTATTACTAAATAATAGATCGGAACATGTATTACTAAATAATAGATCGAAACATGTATTACTAAATAATATATCGCTACATGTATTACTAAATAATAGATCGGAACATGGATTACTAAATAATAGATCGGAACATGTATTACTAAATAATAGATCGGAACATGTATTACTAAATAACAGAATAATAGATCGGAACATGTATTACTAAATAATAGATCGGAACATGTATTACTAAATAATAGATCGGAACATGGATTACTAAATAACAGAATAATAGATCGGAACATGTATTACTAAATAATAGATCGGAACATGTATTACTAAATAATAGATCGGAACATGTATTGCTAAATAACAGAATAATAGATCGGAACATGTATTACTAAATAATGAATCGGAACATGGATTACTAAATAACAGAATAATAGATCGGAACATGTATTACTAAATAACAGAATAATAGATCGGAACATGTATTACTAAATAACAGAATAATAGATCGGAACATGTATTACTAAATAATGAATCGGAACATGTATTACTAAATAATGAATCGGAACATGGATTACTAAATAACAGAATAATAGATCGGAACATGTATTACTAAATAATAGATCGGAACATGTATTACTAAATAATAGATCGGAACATGTATTACTAAATAACAGAATAATAGATCGGAACATGTATTACTAAATAATAGATCGGAACATGTATTACTAAATAATAGATCGGAACATGTATTACTAAATAACAGAATAATAGATCGGAACATGTATTACTAAATAATGAATCGGAACATGGATTACTAAATAACAGAATAATAGATCGGAACATGTATTACTAAATAATAGATCGGAACATGTATTACTAAATAACAGAATAATAGATCGGAACATGTATTACTAAATAATGAATCGGAACATGGATTACTAAATAACAGAATAATAGATCGGAACATGTATTACTAAATAATAGATCGGAACATGTATTACTAAATAACAGAATAATAGATCGGAACATGTATTACTAAATAATGAATCGGAACATGGATTACTAAATAACAGAATAATAGATCGGAACATGTATTACTAAATAATAGATCGGAACATGTATTACTAAATAACAGAATAATAGATCGGAACATGTATTACTAAATAATGAATCGGAACATGGATTACTAAATAATAGATCGGAACATGTATTACTAAATAATATATCGCTACATGTATTACTAAATAATAGATCGGAACATGTATTACTAAATAATATATCGCTACATGTATTACTAAATAATAGATCGGAACATGGATTACTAAATAATAGATCGGAACATGTATTACTAAATAATAGATCGGAACATGTATTACTAAATAATAGATCGGAACATGTATTACTAAATAATAGATCGGAACATGTATTACTAAATAATAGATCGGAACATGTATTACTAAATAATAGATCGGAACATGTATTACTAAATAACAGAGTAATAGATCGGAACATGTATTACTAAATAATAGATCGGAACATGTATTACTAAATAATAGATCGGAACATGTATTACTAAATAATAGATCGGAACATGTATTACTAAATAATAGATCGGAACATGTATTACTAAATAATAGATCGGAACATGTATTACTAAATAATAGATCGGAACATGTCTTACTAAATAATAGATCGGAACATGTATTACTAAATAATAGATCGGAACATGTATTACTGAATAATAGATCGGAACATGTATTACTAAATAACAGAATAATAGATCGGAACATGTATTTCTAAATAATAGATCGGAACATGTATTACTAAATAATAGATCGGAACATGTATTACTAAATAATAGATCGGAACATGTATTACTAAATAATAGATCGGAACATGTATTACTAAATAATAGATCGGAACATGTATTACTAAATAATAGATCGGAACATGTATTACTAAATAATAGATCGGAACATGTATTACTAAATAATAGATCGGAACATGTATTACTAAATAATAGATCGAAACATGTATTACTAAATAATATATCGGAACATGTATTACTAAATAATAGATCGGAACATGTATTACTAAATAATAGATCGGAACATGTATTACTAAATAATAGATCGGAACATGTATTACTAAATAATAGATCGAAACATGTATTACTAAATAATAGATCGGAACATGTATTACTAAATAATATATCGGAACATGTATTACTAAATAATAGATCGAAACATGTATTACTAAATAATAGATCGGAACATGTATTACTAAATAATAGATCGGAACATGTATTACTAAATAATAGATCGGAACATGTATTACTAAATAATATATCGGAACATGTATTACTAAATAATAGATCGGAACATGTATTACTAAATAACAGAATAATAGATCGGAACATGTTTTACTAAATAATAGATCGGAACATGTATTACTAAATAACAGAATAATAGATCGGAACATGTATTACTAAATAATAGATCGGAACATGTATTACTAAATAATAGATCGGAACATGTATTACTAAATAATAGATCGGAACATCTATTACTAAATAATAGATCGGAACATGTATTACTAAATAATAGATCGGAACATGTATTACTAAATAATAGATCGGAACATGTATTACTAAATAATAGATCGGAACATTGATTACTAAATAACAGAATAATAGATCGGAACATGTATTACTAAATAATAGAACGGAACATGTATTACTAAATAACAGAATAATAGATCGGAACATGCATTACTAAATAATATATCGCTACATGTATTACTAAATAATAGATCGGAACATGTATTACTAAATAATGAATCGGAACATGGATTACTAAATAACAGAATAATAGATCGGAACATGTATTACTAAATAATAGATCGGAACATGTATTACTAAATAATATATCGCTACATGTATTACTAAATAATAGATCGGAACATGTATTACTAAATAATAGATCGTAACATGTATTACTAAATAATATATCGCTACATGTATTACTAAATAATATATCGCTACATGTATTACTAAATAATAGATCGGAACATGTATTACTAAATAATATATCGCTACATGTATTACTAAATAATAGATCGGAACATGTATTACTAAATAATAGATCGTAACATGTATTACTAAATAATAGATCGGAACATGTATTACTAAATAATAGATCGTAACATGTATTACTAAATAATATATCGGAACATTGATTACTAAATAACAGAATAATAGATCGGAACATGTATTACTAAATAATAGAACGGAACATGTATTACTAAATAACAGAATAATAGATCGGAACATGCATTACTAAATAATAGAACGGAACATGTATTACTAAATAACAGAATAATAGATCGGAACGTCATGTATTACTAAATAATAGATCGGAACATGTATTACTAAATAATAGATCGGAACATGTATTACTAAATAATAGATCGGAACATGTATTACTAAATAATAGATCGGAACATTGATTACTAAATAACAGAATAATAGATCGGAACATGTATTACTAAATAATAGAACGGAACATGTATTACTAAATAACAGAATAATAGATCGGAACATGTATTACTAAATAATGAATCGGAACATGGATTACTAAATAACAGAATAATAGATCGGAACATGTATCACTAAATAATAGATCGGAACATGTATTACTAAATAATATATCGCTACATGTATTACTAAATAATAGATCGGAACATGTATTACTAAATAATAGATCGTAACATGTATTACTATATAATATATCGCTACATGTATTACTAAATAATATATCGCTACATGTATTACTAAATAATAGATCGGAACATGTATTACTAAATAATATATCGCTACATGTATTACTAAATAATAGATCGGAACATGTATTACTAAATAATAGATCGTAACATGTATTACTAAATAATAGATCGGAACATGTATTACTAAATAATAGATCGTAACATGTATTACTAAATAATATATCGCTACATGTATTACTAAATAATATATCGCTACATGTATTACTAAATAATAGATCGGAACATGTATTACTAAATAATAGATCGGAACATGGATTACTAAATAATAGATCGGAACATGTATTACTAAATAATAGATCGGAACATGTTTATTACTAAATAATAGATTAGAACATGTATTACTAAATAATATATCGCTACATGTATTACTAAATAATAGATCGGAACATGTATTACTAAATAATAGATCGGAACATGTATTACTAAATAATAGATCGGAACATGTATTACTAAATAATAGATCGGAACATGTATTACTAAATAATAGATCGGAACATGGATTACTAAATAATAGATCGGAACATGTATTACTAAATAATAGATCGGAACATGTATTACTAAATAATAGATTAGAACATGTATTACTAAATAATATATCGCTACATGTATTACTAAATAATAGATCGGAACATGGATTACTAAATAATAGATCGGAACATGTATTACTAAATAATAGATCGGAACATGGATTACTAAATAATAGATCGGAACATGTATTACTAAATAATAGATCGGAACATGTATTACTAAATAATAGATTAGAACATGTATTACTAAATAATATATCGCTACATGTATTACTAAATAATAGATCGGAACATGTATTACTAAATAATATATCGGAACATGTATTACTAAATAATAGATCGGAACATGTATTACTAAATAATAGATCGGAACATGGATTACTAAATAATAGATCGGAACATGTATTACTAAATAATAGATCGGAACATGTATTACTAAATAATAGATCGGAACATGGATTACTAAATAATAGATCGGAACATGTATTACTAAATAATAGATCGGAACATGTATTACTAAATAATAGATTAGAACATGTATTACTAAATAATATATCGCTACATGTATTACTAAATAATAGATCGGAACATGGATTACTAAATAATAGATCGGAACATGTATTACTAAATAATAGATCGGAACATGGATTACTAAATAATAGATCGGAACATGTATTACTAAATAATAGATCGGAACATGTATTACTAAATAATAGATTAGAACATGTATTACTAAATAATATATCGCTACATGTATTACTAAATAATAGATTGGAACATGTATTACTAAATAATAGATCGGAACATGTATTACTAAATAATAGATCGGAACATGTATTACTAAATAATAGATCGGAACATGTATTACTAAATAATAGATCGGAACATGCATTACTAAATAATAGATCGGAACATGTATTACTAAATAATAGATCGGAACATGTATTACTAAATAATATATCGCTACATGTATTACTAAATAATAGATCGGAACATGTATTACTAAATAATAGATTAGAACATGTATTACTAAATAATATATCGCTACATGTATTACTAAATAATAGATCAGAACATGTATTACTAAATAATAGATCGGAACATGTATTACTAAATAATAGATCGGAACATGTATTACTAAATAATAGATCGCTACATGTATTACTAAATAATGGATCGGAACATGTATTACTAAATAATAGATTAGAACATGTATTACTAAATAATATATCTCTACATGTATTACTAAATAATAGATCGGAACATGTATTACTAAATAATAGATCGGAACATGTATTACTAAATAATAGATCGGAACATGTATTACTAAATAATAGATCGGAACATGTATTACTAAATAATAGATCGGAACATGTATTACTAAATAATAGATCGGAACATGTATTACTAAATAATAGATCGGAACATGTATTACTAAATAATAGATCGGAATATGTATTACTAAATAATAGATCGGAACATGTATTACTAAATAATATATCGCTACATGTATTACTAAATAATAGATCGTAACATGTATTACTAAATAATATATCGCTACATGTATTACTAAATAATATATCGCTACATGTATTACTAAATAATAGATCGGAACATGTATTACTAAATAATATATCGCTACATGTATTACTAAATAATAGATCGTAACATGTATTACTAAATAATAGATCGGAACATGTATTACTAAATAATAGATCGTAACATGTATTACTAAATAATATATCGCTACATGTATTACTAAATAATATATCGCTACATGTATTACTAAATAATAGATCGGAACATGGATTACTAAATAATAGATCGGAACATGTATTACTAAATAATAGATCGGAACATGTATTACTAAATAATAGATTAGAACATGTATTACTAAATAATATATCGCTACATGTATTACTAAATAATAGATCGGAACATGTATTACTAAATAATAGATCGGAACATGTATTACTAAATAATAGATCGGAACATGTATTACTAAATAATAGATCGGAACATGTATTACTAAATAATATATCGCTACATGTATTACTAAATAATAGATCGGAACATGTATTACTAAATAATAGATCGTAACATGGATTACTAAATAATAGATCGGAACATGTATTACTAAATAATAGATCGGAACATGTATTACTAAATAATAGATCGGAACATGTATTACTAAATAATAGATCGGAACATGTATTACTAAATAATAGATCGGAACATGTATTACTAAATAATAGATCGGAACATGTATTACTAAATAATAGATCGGAACATGTATTACTAAATAATAGATCGGAACATGTATTACTAAATAATAGATCGGAACATGTATTACTAAATAATAGATCGGAACATGTATTACTAAATAATATATCGGAACATGTATTACTAAATAATAGATCGGAACATGTATTACTAAATAATAGATCGGAACATGTATTACTAAATAATAGATCGGAACATGTATTACTAAATAATAGATCGGAACATGTATTACTAAATAATAGGTCGGAACATGTATTACTAAATAATATATCGGAACATGTATTACTAAATAATAGATCGGAACATGTATTACTAAATAACAGAATAATAGATCGGAACATGTATTACTAAATAATAGATCGGAACATGTACTACTAAATAACAGAATAATAGATCGGAACATGTATTACTAAATAATAGATCGGAACATGTATTACTAAATAATAGATCGGAACATGGATTACTAAATAACAGAATAATAGATCGGAACATGTATTACTAAATAATAGATCGGAACATGTATTACTAAATAATAGATCGGAACATGTATTACTAAATAATAGATCGGAACATGTATTACTAAATAATAGATCGGAACATTGATTACTAAATAACAGAATAATAGATCGGAACATGTATTACTAAATAATAGAACGGAACATGTATTACTAAATAACAGAATAATAGATCGGAACATGTATTACTAAATAATAGATCGGAACATGTATTACTAAATAATGAATCGGAACATGGATTACTAAATAACAGAATAATAGATCGGAACATGTATTACTAAATAATAGATCGGAACATGTATTACTAAATAATAGATCGGAACATGTATTACTAAATAATATATCGCTACATGTATTACTAAATAATAGATCGGAACATGTATTACTAAATAATAGATCGTAACATGTATTACTAAATAATATATCGCTACATGTATTACTAAATAATATATCGCTACATGTATTACTAAATAATAGATTAGAACATGTATTACTAAATAATATATCGCTACATGTATTACTAAATAATAGATCGGAACATGTATTACTAAATAATAGATCGGAACATGTATTACTAAATAATAGATCGGAACATGTATTACTAAATAATAGATCGGAACATGTATTACTAAATAATATATCGCTACATGTATTACTAAATAATAGATCGGAACATGTATTACTAAATAATAGATCGTAACATGGATTACTAAATAATAGATCGGAACATGTATTACTAAATAATAGATCGGAACATGTATTACTAAATAATATATCGCTACATGTATTACTAAATAATAGATCGGAACATGTATTACTAAATAATAGATCGTAACATGGATTACTAAATAATAGATCGGAACATGTATTACTAAATAATAGATCGGAACATGTATTACTAAATAATAGATCGGAACATGTATTACTAAATAATAGATCGGAACATGTATTACTAAATAATAGATCGGAACATGGATTACTAAATAATAGATCGGAACATGTATTACTAAATAATAGATCGGAACATGTATTACTAAATAATAGATCGTAACATGGATTACTAAATAATAGATCGGAACATGTATTACTAAATAATAGATCGGAAGATGTATTACTAAATAATAGATAGGAACATGTATTACTAAATAATATATCGCTACATGTATTACTAAATAATAGATCGGAACATGTATTACTAAATAATAGATCGGAACATGTATTACTAAATAACAGAATAATATATCGGAACATGTATTACTAAATAATAGATCGGAACATGTATTACTAAATAATAGATCGGAACATGTATTACTAAATAATAGATCGGAACATGTATTACTAAATAATAGATCGGAACATGTATTACTAAATAATAGATCGGAACATGTATTACTAAATAATAGATCGGAACATGTATTACTAAATAATAGATCGGAACATGTATTACTAAATAACAGAATAATAGATCGGAACATGTATTACTAAATAATAGATCGGAACATGGATTACTAAATAACAGAATAATAGATCGGAACATGTATTACTAAATAATAGATCGGAACATGTATTACTAAATAATAGATCGGAACATGTATTACTAAATAATAGATCGGAACATGGATTACTAAATAACAGAATAATAGATCGGAACATGTATTACTAAATAATAGATCGGAACATGTATTACTAAATAATAGATCGGAACATGTATTACTAAATAATAGATCGGAACATGTATTACTAAATAATAGATCGGAACATGTATTACTAAATAACAGAATAATAGATCGGAACATGTATTACTAAATAATAGATCGGAACATGTATTACTAAATAATGAATCGGAACATGGATTACTAAATAACAGAATAATAGATCGGAACATGTATTACTAAATAATAGATCGGAACATGTATTACTAAATAATAGATTGGAACATGTATTACTAAATAATAGATCGGAACATGGATTACTAAATAACAGAATAATAGATCGGAACATGTATTACTAAATAATAGAACGGAACATGTATTACTAAATAACAGAATAATAGATCGGAACATGTATTACTAAATAATAGATCGGAACATGTATTACTAAATAATGAATCGGAACATGGATTACTAAATAACAGAATAATAGATCGGAACATGTATTACTAAATAATAGATCGGAACATGTATTACTAAATAATAGATTGGAACATGTATTACTAAATAATAGATCGGAACATGGATTACTAAATAACAGAATAATAGATCGGAACATGTATTACTAAATAATAGAACGGAACATGGATTACTAAATAACAGAATAATAGATCGGAACATGTATTACTAAATAATAGATCGGAACATGTATTACTAAATAATATATCGCTACATGTATTACTAAATAATAGATCGGAACATGTATTACTAAATAATAGATCGTAACATGT
The DNA here is from genome assembly GCA_032718475.1 of Nemertoderma westbladi. NCBI lineage: Eukaryota > Metazoa > Xenacoelomorpha > Nemertodermatida > Nemertodermatidae > Nemertoderma > Nemertoderma westbladi. Next base: position 157,214 of record JAUCBJ010007179.1, read on the forward strand.
ATTACTAAATAATATATCGCTACATGTATTACTAAATAATATATCGCTACATGTATTACTAAATAATAGATTAGAACATGTATTACTAAATAATATATCGCTACATGTATTACTAAATAATAGATCGGAACATGTATTACTAAATAATAGATCGGAACATGTATTACTAAATAATATATCGCTACATGTATTACTAAATAATAGATCGTAACATGTATTACTAAATAATATATCGCTACATGTATTACTAAATAATATATCGCTACATGTATTACTAAATAATAGATCGGAACATGTATTACTAAATAATAAATCGTAACATTGATTACTAAATAATAGATCGGAACATGTATTACTAAATAATATATCGCTACATGTATTACTAAATAATAGATCGGAACATGTATTACTAAATAATAGATCGTAACATGTATTACCTAAGAATATATCGCTACATGTATTACTAAATAATATATCGGAACATGGATTACTAAATAATAGATCGGAACATGTATTACTAAATAATAGATCGGAACATGTATTACTAAATAATATATCGCTACATGTATTACTAAATAATAGATCGGAACATGTATTACTAAATAATAGATCGGAACATGTATTACTAAATAATAGATCGTAACATGGATTACTAAATAATAGATCGGAACATGTATTACTAAATAATAGATCGGAACATGTATTACTAAATAATAGATCGGAACATGTATTACTAAATAATAGATCGGAACATGTATTACTAAATAATAGATCGGAACATGTATTACTAAATAATATATCGCTACATGTATTACTAAATAATAGATCGGAACATGTATTACTAAATAATAGATCGTAACATGGATTACTAAATAATAGATCGGAACATGTATTAATAAATAATAGATCGGAACATGTATTACTAAATAATAGATCGGAACATGTATTACTAAATAATAGATCGGAACATGTATTACTAAATAATAGATCGGAACATGGATTACTAAATAATAGATCGGAACATGTATTACTAAATAATAGATCGGAACATGTATTACTAAATAATAGATCGTAACATGGATTACTAAATAATAGATCGGAACATGTATTACTAAATAATAGATCGGAAGATGTATTACTAAATAATAGATCGGAACATGTATTACTAAATAATATATCGCTACATGTATTACTAAATAATAGATCGGAGCATGGATTACTAAATAATAGATCGGAACATGTATTACTAAATAATAGATCGGAACATGTATTACTAAATAATAGATCGGAACATGTATTACTAAATAATAGATCGGAACATGTATTACTAAATAATAGATCGGAACATGTATTACTAAATAATAGATCGGAACATGTATTACTAAATAATAGATCGGAACATGTATTACTAAATAACAGAATAATAGATCGGAACATGTATTACTAAATAATAGATCGGAACATGTATTACTAAATAATAGATCGGAACATGTATTACTAAATAATAGATCGGAACATGTATTACTAATTAATAGATCGGAACATGTATTACTAAATAATAGATCGGAACATGTATTACTAAATAACAGAATAATAGATCGGAACATGTATTACTAAATAATAGATCGGAACATGTATTACTAAATAATAGATCGGAACATGGATTACTAAATAACAGAATAATAGATCGGAACATGTATTACTAAATAATAGATCGGAACATGTATTACTAAATAACAGATCGGAACATGTATTACTAAATAATAGATCGGAACATGTATTACTAAATAATATATCGCTACATGTATTACTAAATAACAGAATAATAGATCGGAACATGTATTACTAAATAATAGATCGGAACATGTATTACTAAATAATATATCGGAACATGTATTACTAAATAATAGATCGGAACATGTATTACTAAATAACAGAATAATAGATCGGAACATGTATTACTAAATAATAGATCGGAACATGTATTACTAAATAATAGATCGGAACATGTATTACTTAATACTAGATCGGAACATGTATTACTAAATAATAGATCGGAACATGGATTACTAAATAATAGATCGGAACATGTATTACTAAATAATAGATCGGAACATGGATTACTAAATAATAGATCGGAACATGTATTACTAAATAATATATCGCTACATGTATTACTAAATAACAGAATAATAGATCGGAACATGTATTACTAAATAATATATCGGAACATGTATTACTAAATAATAGATCGGAACATGTATTACTTAATAATAGATCGGAACATGTATAACTAAATAATAGATCGGAACATGTATTACTTAATAATATATCGGAACATGTATTACTAAATAATAGATCGGAACATGTATTACTCAATAATATATCGGAACATGTATTACTAAATAATAGATCGGAACATGGATTACTAAATAATAGATCGGAACATGTATTACTAAATAATAGATCGGAACATGGATTACTAAATAATAGATCGGAACATGAATTACTAGATAATCTGTTCACGATGCTCTCTGTCATAAACAAAAATGATAAAAAGAAAACTCCGTTTTAGGTCTAAATTTCCATTCTAAAATCCAAAATAAGTATTTGTAAATATATATGTAACTCTAGAATTAGTCGATATAATTGGTTAATTTTATCTTGACTTATTAGCCTATATGTCACTCTATTTCTTGAGAAGTAATTTTATATCTGCAGCTGAAGTTATAGTAAATACTTTACCATTTGCAGAAACCTTGGCCAAAATCGCCCCGTTGTAACTGAAAGCGGAGTGAAGATCCTTTGATCTCTTTAGCGATACTCTTTAGCTTTAACGATTCCTCAGCAATTCGCTCGCAGAAGATTAAGTGATCATCAGACATTCAATAATATTTCAATATTGAAAATAGTACAAATATTATAAAATATAATACATTTTATTTTTTATTCTTTTAGACTTAAATGAATGTACCTTGGAAAAGATTTGCCCGCCTGCAAAGGAGTGTAGTAATACAATTGGTAGTTATGAATGTCTTTGTTCCGAAGGTTATACTGAGATTCGCTCTGATGCTGGTGTCATATCATGTGAAGGTTTGTATGGTAACTTCTGTTGTTCACAAGTTTTTTATTGTACATAGCCGGTTTGAGCTGTAATGAGGAACCATAATTCCAGTATAGATTTAGGAACTGTTCTCAAAACTCACTTAACCCTTTCGATCCTATGGCACAACTGTTGTGCCATGACCAACTGCGCTATGGCACAATTGTTATGCCATGGGAATATACTTGATATTATTGGCTTTAAACTATACTCCGGTTGTTAGGAAACATTATAAATTCCCATTCAGCGCATAAGGCGTCATCCCAGTCATTTAGGGATTAAATATTTCCTCTACTCTGATTGGCTAACAGATTAGTATTATAGTTCAGCAGGCAAAGATAACAGTAGGCCTAAAGCATAACAATATACGGTATTCTATGTCCTCTGATGTTGATAGCACTACATTCAACATAGGTTTTCCTGTTCGTTGATTTCATTTCTGATGTCAGTTTTCACGCCCTTTTCACGCTGACGAATGTTTTTATAACATAATATGCTCTTCCTTATTTTTTGACAGGCAGACTGACAGACAAACAGACATACATACAGACAAAGACAGTCTAGAGTTGGTCAGTCGTAAAAACTGACATCAAAAATGAAATTAGAGACATGTAAAACCCCATGAAGAAAGTGTTTATAACATAATATGCTCTTCCTTATTTTATGACAGACAGACTGACAGACAAACATATATACATACAGACAACGACACATATATCCTAGTGTTGGTCAGTCGTAAAAACTGACATCAGAAATGAAATCAGCGACCAGGAAAACCCCTAGAGATGAAAATGTAAATAATGTAGTTCTACTTATTACGACATTATTGTTTAACAAAAAAAATTGATTTTAGAAAAAAAGATTTATTTTGCACAAATTTATTCAGGTCCTGGGGGCTAAATATTAATGTAGAATCCGTGCCGTACCGAAAGGGTTAACCTATTGGACCCATATTTTAAGTGTTTTGTTACCACCTTAAATTTATTTGGAGTTTCTCAAAAATCAAATAGTCAATAAAAATTTTACTCTTAAGGAGGAACTTTCAATCCAGGAATTTACCTTACTAGTTGGACTCTTAATTTCAATTATATTTTGAAACAGTTTTTGAAGAGGGAAATCTTAATAGAATAATGAACGATATCGCCAAAGAAATAATTCTCCACTTCATTTCAAATCATAATATTAAATTAAACAATAACAAATACATAATAAGACATACAGACATGAACCAACGTTTCAACTCAAAATAGAGCCATCTTCAGGGTAAGTAAAAACAACTGCCTATTCTAATACTGGATTAACGGTACAACAAATACAGGCCTAAGTAAACACAATTTTAATAATACTACATTGTGATTATAAATCTAACTACAGTAATATACAAACTCAAAATAATTCCCAATATCACCCCCCCCCCCCTTTTTTCACTCCCCCCCCCCCCTTTTTTCACCCCCCCCCCATAAAACCTAAATTAGTGATAGTTGAAAGCTACATTCGCGATTGTTTAGTGTCGGGCTTAATTTTCTGATGAATAGTGCCTCTTTAATGCGTAGCTGGTATTTGGTTTGAGCTGTTCCTATAATCTTAAAGTTGTCTAAACTAAAGGTGTGCCCCGTTTCCCCCCAGTGGTTAAATACAGCTGAGTTCCTCGGAGGATTAAACTGTTTTCGCACTAATGACCTGCCTGTGTGTTCACACACGCGAACCGCCAATTGTCTTTCGGTTTCACCGACATAGGAAGCAGTACAACTTCCACAGGTAAATTTATAAATGACGTTGGAACGTATGTGCGATGGAAGGCGGTCTTTATACGAAAACATGTCTGATATTCTACGTGTAGGTTTAAGTATAACGTTAAGATCTATGTGCGGAAAGGCTGAGCGGAATAGTTTGGAAATTCGAGATTTCAGTTGTAGGGCGTGTTTGCCAGTGTAGGGAAGTACAAAAACAATTTCACGTTTCTTAACCGTTACCATGGTAGACTTAGCACTATGGTAGCGTTCTAGAACGTGCTTATGGATTTGTTTAGAAGCGAGATGGGATAGCCATTCTTAGTTAGGATTGTGAATAGTTTATTTAAATCCGTACTGAACAGTATAAACGAAGAGCTAATCATTAGTGCGCGGTATATCAGTGTGAAAGCAAGGCCAATCTTATATTTCATGGGAATAAAACTGTCAAACTTTGTGTATAGGCCGGTGAAGGTGGGCTTATGATATATTGAGGTGGAAAATGAGTTATTTTGGAGACGCGTGATTTGGACATCCAGGAATGATAATTTACCATTACTTTCAGTTTCGCATGTGAATTTTATATTAGGGTGTTTGGAGTTAAGATAAGTCAAGAATTCTAGACAGTTGGATTGTGTTTTGAAAACTGTATTTGTTGTACCGTTAATCCAGTATTAGAATAGGCAGTTGTTTTTACTTACCCTGAAGATGGCTCTATTTTGAGTTGAAACGTTGGTTCATGTCTGTATGTCTTATTATGTATTTGTTATTGTTTAATTTAATATTTATTTGATTTGAAATGAAGTGGAGAATTATTTCTTTGGCGATATCGTTCATTATTATATTTTGAAACATGAAAATTTTGTAAATTGATTGTTTGAACCTGTTTTTTTTTACGTAATGGGGTTTTTTTGGGTTCTGGTTTTGATGGAATATATACGAGATGCACCAGGCGTATCAAACTTGTATTTTTCGGTGCTGTGTGCAAAATTTGGTGCCTGCACGAAATATTGAAAATCCATTCAATAGTTCAATTGATTGTTATAATTTATTTCTCACATTATTGCAGAGGTTTATTGGGGTTCAGATTTCAATGAAATAAATAATTATCTAATTAGACATCTCAAACATTTTTGAAAAATAGCTATAATCAGCGCCCTAAAAACCTGAAAATGTGAATCTATAGCATTGTATAAATGTATAAGTCGTCAATTAAAATGTTAGTGTTCAGTCTGAAAAGTGCTGATTACATGTTTTTTTCATTTTTTACCTACGTATTAGACTAAAACTGCCATTTATAGTAAACAGATCATTTTAACTATTCTCAAATTGATTCAGCGCCCCGGAAAACCTGTATTTTAAAAAAGATAAGTTGAAAATTGCAACTTCAAATTTTTTGAAAATTATTCACTACTTGAAATTTTGGATCTGCAAAATAACTACACCAGCAATTTATTTAGATAATTTTTTTCTTTTTGTTTAAGAATGGAGAAATCTACAGTACGACAAACAAAAAATTAGTTGTTTTGGTTAAAATTTGTAGATTCTAGAGGAGGAGGGGGGAGGGAGGTCAATATGAGCCCACCCGCCCGTTATTTGTACATCATTTTATAGCCCGGTACTAATAATAGGGTTAATAATTATAGAAAAATGATTAATTCGCAATAATATTATGGAAATTATTACTAATGAATTATGTAAACAGACCGATTACCCGGTCGATAAGTTGAACATTCTACTCGTACTGTACTACTCATAATTCATTTTTGGATAAATTTCATCTCAAATTAGAAATTATTGGCCACCTATTTAAGTGCTTATTATCTATTTATTAGATATAAATACATGTAATAATTAATATGTATTACTTTAATGTAAGTGGTTAATTAACAAAGTGAGCATAAAATGTTCAAGTGGTAAATTTAGGATAAATTGGCACTTAGATTTAGAATCCGGGCCTATATCCAAAATAAGTGAATAAGTGAATAAAATAAGTAGCAACTGCCCTGTCTCTCCATATACAGCAAAATTAGGAGTTGACCTTTTAACGGCCAAAACGTTTTTTAAAAACCTTAACTGCACCCTTTCTACATCAACAGCAGATTCAAAACCCCATATATCCGCACCATACATGAGAATAGGTTTTATCAAGGAATTAAATAAGTTTAAAGCACAATCAAAAGATGCATGAGGAAAACGGACAAAATATTTTAATAATTAATATATAATAATTTATTATATAATAATATAATTAATAATTAATTTACCATTCCCTGAAAAAATAATACCTAGATATGTGTACTGGTTAATCATGGGCATCACCTTTCTATTGTAGTAAAGCTGACCAGTTGATGGTCGACCTTTGTTTCCAAACACCACCACGTTTGATTTATCTAAGTTTACTTCGAGAAACCAATATTTACAATAATGTTCTAGAATTACTAAAGATTGCTGCAAAGCCGACGCAGATTCTGCCACTATAACAATATCATCTGCAAAGAGTAATAAAAACAGTTTCAGTGTACAAACAGGGATACCCTCTATACCACCATGTTATGTTGTAGATCATTTTCTAGATCATTTATAAAAATACTGAAGAGAAAAGGGGATAAACACTCCCCTTGTCTGACACCATTTGATACTATAAACATTTCTGATAAGATACCATTTGTTCGTACACAAGATTTTACCCTACTATACATATTCTTAATAATATTAAACATTTTCCCGCCTGCACCTAATTGCACCAATTTCAACCATAGAGCCGATCTACTAACTAGATCGAACGCTTTCTTCAGATCAACAAATGCGCAATATAATTTTTTCTTCCGGGTTAACAAAAAATGGTCTATGAGCGCTCGTAATATACACATTTGATCAGCTGTAGAAAACCCTGCTCGGAATCCACCCTGAGCTTCAACTAAAATACCATAACATTCCGCCCACCATTGCAAACGATTGTTTATAACAGACGTAAATAATTTACCCAGAATTGATAACAAAGTTATACCACGATAATTACAGGGATCTAAACTATTACCCTTTTTAAATAAAGGACATATAATTCCAATGGTCCAATCCATAGGAAAATTACCTGATTTAAAATAGCACTAAACAACAAAGTTAACACAGGTATTAATTGGTCACGACCCTCAATAATAAATTCACTTAAAATATTATCAATACCGGGCGATTTTCCACGTTTTAGCCTATTAATGGCGTTAAGCACTTCTATTTCCTCGTAAGGCATAGTCAAATCTTTTTCAAAACAATTTTTACTTTCAATTACGTTGATGTTACTATTAATACTACCATTAACACCCATATCTTGGAAGTTAGTACTGTCCGAGTTAAGTTGCTCAAAGAAATTCTTAAACTCGCTAATAGATGGTTCTCTAGCACCTCTTGGTACTGCCGTACGGCAAATTGATTTTAATTTTATCCAAAACTTTTTCGGCTTTGTAGTGCGTGCCAAATTTAAACGCCTGACTTCGTTTCTGGAATACTCATACCGGGTTTTACGTAATGTTGTCCTATATAGGGTTTTCCTACTTTGCAATAGAGAAAACGCTTCCGGAGTTCCTGATCTCTTCCAAGATATCAAGGAATTTTTACTATGGCTATAAACATTTATGTCACCTATAGAGAAATATTTACACTGCGCCATAATTGGTACCATGCCTAAAACATAATCAATTGTAGAAGCTCCATTTTTGAAATGAAAAGTAAAATCACCCTTCTCTTTATCTTTTCCAAGCCGTCCATTAAAAATACGAAGGCCAGTATTTTTACATAGGGATAATAATTTTGTTCCATAAGTATTCATTTTTTTATCAACATTATTTCTGGCGGCATTATTACAGAAAACTCCCATACCACTACTTAAAATGTAATCACTTCCTTTGGTATTCAAGTCACCTATAACTACGTTATATGCACTATCCCAATAGAGCGCCAAGGATCTAGGACACTTCCCCCCCGGACAGTTTACCCCCCGGACACTACCCCCCCACCCAAGTAGGACACTTCCCCCCCGGACACTTGCCCCCCGGACACTTCCCCCTCAGTTAAAGTGTTACAATTAATCTGGGTGCATCAAAGCAATAAACAAAAGTTAAAGATGGTTACAGGACAAGTTGTATCTAGACAAGTTTGTTCAAAATTATAAAAGAAACATTTTTATAGTCAAATTTTGTTTGTTTTTCTTTTTTCCGCCCCCAAACCCCCGCTTCTTTTCTTGGGGGCTGCCAGCCTGCCGCCCTCAAACACCCGCTTCTTTTCTTGGGGGCTGCCGCCCCCAAACCCGCATTTCCCTGTGTGCCCGTGGTGAAAGACTTTGAGACCGTTTTGAAATAATCAATTCATGTTTGTATCATCAGATAATAAATTAACTAAGCCTAAAGTAGGAGCTGTATTGAATGTTAACCAATTTAATATATAAATTACTACAATATTATATAATTCAACAAAATCCTATTAAAAATATTGCAAGTAACCAGGAAATTAAATATGTAGTGTGTATAATATCTCTATAGTATGTATAGTAATATGTATATCAATATGTAATGCTGAACACAGAATACAGGTCGATGTATGTCGATTTTACCCTGGAGAGGTATAATTTTGATTGCAACAATAATATTCATCGCAATATGCTACAATTTGAAGAAGACTATTACATAATAATACCTATAATTAAAACAATTAATTATTATAATTCTATAGTTAATAAAAACAGTATCATTCGGGGGATGGAATTTATAGGTCATCAAATTAATTGTTTAAAGATTAGCAAACAATACAATGTAATTGTATTGATAAAACCCATAAATAAATCTTCGCGATGCTCTTCAACTGCTATGTGCGTGTTATGGGATGCGTTGTAAATTGTGTCAGATGTTGCCACCACCGTATTGAATGTGGCCTCGAATAACTCAGCCACCTCGATATCATCTTCCAGGTGGTTGTCCATAAGTACGAATGGAGAGACCGCAACTGCATTATCTGTATTATTCGCTGTTCCAACTGTTGCATATACTTGAAACTGTTCACTGGGTGTTACGCTAGACACCAAATTCGAACTGTCGTTTAACACTGGCACTACATTCGCCGGTGTTATCCTCTCAGACCTTTGTAAATCCTGTAGTGAAAGGGCTGGTCGCAATTAATAAATTGTCTCATTTATTCAACGCACAGATAATATACTTTCTATTGTTTTGGAGTCATACTGACGGACAGACCGACAGTCAAACGGACAGACCGACAGTCAAACGGACAGACAGCTATATCTCGAGAAGTAGAACAGATCTTGCTAAACGGTATCAAATTTGGAATCTTTATAAAAATCGGCTCTAGACAGCGAGATGAAATAGAAAAAATTGTGAAAACCTTGAATGCCACACAGCAACACAATCATTTATGAATGAAGAAATATAGTAAAACCTAAGTTTAATGGATTAAAGTTAGATCCCGTATTACAATATATTAACAAAACCCATATTATTATTATTACTTATATAACAAATGGGATCACGCGATTCCATAATAATCTGCACAAGTTGTTTATTAAATAGCCTAAATAATTAATCTATTTTATATTACCTATCTAAAGGTTAATACCGATCGGTTAATACCGATTGGGTAGATCGGAGCCCCGCAACCCCGCACCATCCCCAAAGCAAAGCCCAGTGCCCGCCATGGGCGCCGCCCACCACGCAAGCAGAAGGAGTTGGAGCGGATCAGCGCGAATTGAAGGCGCCTCCGGACCACGCCCAACACACTGGCGAGGCCTTGCTGGCGCATCCCCTGCCGCCGAGCCACGAGGGTCTCAACGAGGTGGCGGATTAGGATATCGGCCTCCTTACACCACACCCCGTCGGTGGTTCCGACTAGGGGGGTGAAGGAGATCCTCCTGTCCTCGCGCACCGCGCTGTAATGGACCTTCTTGGCCCAGGCTCGCTGCTCGAGGATGGAGTCCAGGGGCCTATTTGCATATGAGGGGGCGTCAGCGTTTCGCATATGAGGGGGCGTCTCGCACCTCATCGTGTCGCTTTATGACGAGGCCAGTAGTAAGATGAACCCATCCTCGGCGACAGTTGGACCTACTTCGCACCTTGGGTGTTAAGTAGGTCATTAATTAATTAATCAATTAATTAATTGGTCGATTAAACAATTAATTAATTGTTTAATCAATCGATTTGTATCAAATAATGTTGCCAAAGGCAATTTAATTTGATACAAATCAATCAGATAGGGACGCGCGATGAATAAATTGTACTACAGCAAACGAAATATACAATACAATTGCCACTGCCTCAGCCACAGGCTGTGGCTGTGGCTGTGGCTGTGGCTGTGGCTGTGGCTGTGGCTGTGGCTGTGGCTGTGGCTGTGGCTGTGGCTGTGGCTGTGGCTGTGGCTGTGGCTGTGGCTGTGGTTGTGGCTGTGGCTGTGGCTGTGGTTGTGGCTGTGGCTGTGGCTGTGGTTGTGGCTGTGGCTGTGGCTGTGGCTGTGGCTGTGGCTGTGGCTGTGGCTGTGGCTGTGGCTGTGGCTGTGGCTGTGGCTGTGGCTGTGGCTGTGGCTGTGGCTGTGGCTGTGGCTGTGGCTGTGGCTGTGGCTGTGGCTGTGGCTGTGGCTGTGGCTGTGGCTGTGGCTGTGGCTGTGGCTGTGGCTGTGGCTGTGGCTGTGGCTGTGGCTGTGGCTGTGGCTGTGGCTGTGGCTGTGGCTGTGGCTGTGGCTGTGGCTGTGGCTGTGGCTGTGGCTGTGGCTGTGGCTGTGGCTGTGGCTGTGGCTGTGGCTGTGGCTGTGGCTGTGGCTGTGGTTGTGGCTGTGGCTGTGGCTGTGGCTGTGGCTGTGGCTGTGGCTGTGGTTGTGGCTGTGGCTGTGGCTGTGGTTGTGGCTGTGGCTGTGGCTGTGGCTGTGGCTGTGGTTGTGGCTGTGGTTGTGGCTGTGGTTGTGGCTGTGGTTGTGGCTGTGGCTGTGGCTGTGGTTGTGGCTGTGGTTGTGGCTGTGGCTGTGGTTGTGGCTGTGGCTGTGGCTGTGGCTGTGGCTGTGGCTGTGGCTGTGGCTGTGGCTGTGGCTGTGGCTGTGGCTGTGCTGTGGCTGTGGCTGTGGCTGTGGTTGTGGCTGTGGCTGTGGCTGTGGCTGTGGCTGTGGCTGTGGCTGTGGCTGTGGCTGTGGCTGTGGCTGTGGCTGTGGCTGTGGCTGTGGCTGTGGCTGTGGCTGTGGCTGTGGCTGTGGCTGTGGCTGTGGATGTGGTTGTGGCTGTGGTTGTGGCTGTGGTTGTGGCTGTGGTTGTGGCTGTGGCTGTGGCTGTGGTTGTGGCTGTGGTTGTGGCTGTGGCTGTGGTTGTGGCTGTGGTTGTGGCTGTGGCTGTGGCTGTGGTTGTGGCTATGGTTGTGGCTGTGGCTGTGGCTGTGGGGAGTGCCTCAGGTCTTAAATCAGAGTCTTACAAATTCGAACGTTAACGAACAAATTCAAACGTTACTGTTCCACCTTGGTGTAGTGGTTGCTTTGAATTCACATCTCCAATAGGTCGTGGGTTCAATCCTCACATGGACCAGGGCAGTTTTCGTTCGATCAGCAATAGGCCTAACTATACAAAATGTAGTATTATTGCCTAGTAACCAATTCATAGCTACCGTATGGTTTTTACTTTGAGACATTTCACCCTCTAGCAGCAGACTCGGATCTTCAGACTACTCTGTTGGTTGGGAATTAATTTGACACATGGCGTTTGGGCGATGGCTTTGTTGTTGAGCTAATATGCGCGTGGACTGCTTCGCAATACAATGCGAAAGAATGCAATCTATTGCAAGAGCAGATGTTTATTATAGTTTTCTTAGGCGAATTGATGTAATAACGAAGCTATAGGTTTGAATAATTTAAACTCTATCGCAGGTCCCATTCACGCGTTGACATACAGTATAGGATTCGATGTTTGGATTAGTCATGCTACGGTTAATAAGAGCCCAAACGGCCGCAGATTATTGATGGATGACTCGGGGCCAAACTGGGGCCACTTTATTTTTGTGTGAGGGTAATTTATGTTTTGGGTTTCGATTGTGTCTTTTTATTTAATTCTACCTTTACCTACTGTATGGCAAAAATAATACAAATGTACTGTATATTGTATTGCACAGTGCCTATTGTATTGTATATTTCGTTTGCTGTAGTACAATTTATTCATCGCGCGTCCCTATCTGATTGATTTGTATCAAATTAAATTGCCTTTGGCAACATTATTTGATACAAATCGATTGATTAAACAATTAATTAATTGTTTAATCGACCAATTAATTAATTGATTAATTAATTAATGACCTACTTAACACCCAAGGTGCGAAGTAGGTCCAACTGTCGCCGAGGATGGGTTCATCTTACTACTGAGGCCCCTTGACTTGCAGTTGAGGGCGTGGGTCGTTATAAACGGTTCCCCACACCCCTCGTACTTCGCCGGGAGGCCAGGCAGCGTCAGGCCATATCTCATTGAGAGATTGTCCCGGAACACCCCCGGGTCGAGGTCTGTATAATCCACTATGGAGGGCTGCGCCGTCAACCACCCACTGGTTTTGTGGGTCACAGTTCTCTCCACAGTTCGACGCCATTCAGCTGGGACACCGAGGAGGGCGGAATCCTGCCTCGCCTTGTATGAGGCGTCCTGTGCGATGCGGCTCTCCGCCAAAGCGGAGGAGAGGCACGCGGCATGGTCTGCAACATGGAGGGGGCGACCTGTCAGCGACCTGTCATACACCAGAGCGACCTGTCAGCAGCTCTGGTGTATACCCGATGCGGGGCCCACATTGGCGCAACTGATCCCACCACTTATAATAATAATAATAATAATAATTTCTTTTTATTCGCAAAAACTCCGCAACAAGTTAAAAAACCGCACAGAGGCAGCCTAACAGAATAAGATCCCATTATAGCTGATTATTACGCGAATAAAGCGTCACAACCTACGATTTTAATTTGTACTATAAAATTAACATACAGTAGGTTTAGTACTCAACTAATCTATAATAATGTACTGTACAATATGTACACAGTACCTTAAGCACAAACTTCGATCAAACTCGTTAGCCAGCTGTCTCCGGCATATATTTGTTTAAATTTATAGTCATATTAGTGTGTTTAATTTATGTTATGTCGTCACGTGAGTACATTTTGTAAAATTCCTTCTTTAGTTTATTTGTAAATTTGCTATATGACTTTGTTTCGCGAATATTTAAATTTAGAGAATTCCACAGTCTCGTACTACTAACCATCACGCTGTTGTATCCAAATTTTGTTTTTGTTTTTGGTACTTTGATACGGAATGTTCTTTTATTTATGTTTTTATTTTGCCTTTTAAAATTTTTAAGGAAAGCAATACTTAGATTTTTAAATGGTGTTGATAAATCGAAAAAATATTTAAAGAAGTATTTTAGTACGTAGAAATTTCTAAGTGCTTGTAAGTGGGGTAATTTTGCCTTAGTGCGTAATTCTGTCCCAGTGGCATCTCTGATTTTTTTGCAGTAGACAGTACGTAGCCCGTAGTTTTGAATTTTATCTAGCCTGTAAAGTAATTCTTTGTACCCGTGTGTCATATGTAGTGGTGTAATAATTTCACAGCAGTAATTATGTAGTGGTAGGACAGTAGCCTTATACACTGTTAGTTTCGTGTTAGTAGGTAATTGACCTTTAATAAGTCTTAAACATGATACTGCATGGGTCATTTTCTCAGCAATCAATTTTATTTGTGGCTTCCAAGTAATTTTATTATCAATTATTATTCCTAGGTATTTAAATTGCGAGCTCTGTTTAACGGTTGCTTTTCCTATGTGCAGGTTAATTTTTTCTATCTCATTTGTTCTAGAATGTGGAGTTATTAAAATAAATTCAGTTTTTTCGGGATTTAGTTGCATTTTTAAACTTGAAAAGGTACTATCTATTTTTAATATACGATTTGATAAGGTTTGGGTAGCAGCGATCGGATCCGGTCCTGATGCAAAGATGAGAGTGTCGTCAGCGTATTGAATGATGTTAAGGTCTTCAGATTCAGCAATTTCGTTGACGTATATGAGGAACATAAGAGGTCCCAAAAGTGTTCCTTGCGGAATTCCCCGTTCAGTCTGTTCCCAACTGGAGAAGTTTCCGTTGAGTTTAACCCTTTGTTTTCGTTGGCAAAGGTAGTCTTTCATTAGGGAGACAGCAGTCGAATGGAGACCAATTTCTTTTAATTTTAGAAGAAGAATATGATGATTCAACGAATCGAAAGCCTTACTTAGATCTAGTGAAGCTACAGCCACGTGATTTCCTTCGTCAAGTTTTGATCGCCAATTCTCAGTTGCGTATATAATCGCATCCTTAGTAGAAAAAACTTACACACACCGGTGATAGAACCCGCCGACGAGGAGTCGTCAGCGTACCAACACTGAGTTTGGAAGCAGGTGGAGCTGCCAGTAGACTGTGCTGGTTGATCGGGTTGGTTACAGGGTGTTGTGTCAGGCGGGTCTCCCGGCGGTGGGTCAGGCTGGTCTCGAAATGGTGGGTCAGGCGGGTCTCCCAGCGGTGGGTCAGGCTGGTCTCGAAATCGTGGGTCAGGCGGGTCTCCCAGCGGTGGGTCAGGCTGGTCTCCCATAGCTGAGTCAGGCGGACCTCCCGGTGATGGGTCAGGCGGGTCTCCCGCTGGTGGGTCAGGCGGGTCTCCCGGCAGTGGTTCTGGTGAGCCTACCAGTGGTGGGTCTGATGGGTCTCCTGGTGATGGGTTAGGCGGGTCTCCCGGCAGTGGGTCAGATGGGTCCGCTGGCTGTTCCTCTTCAGCCAAAGTCAGTGATAATGGCGTTTCTTCACAGGGCGTCCAGGGCTGGTCCCCAGAAAGCGTGGGAGACGAGCCGGTAGGAGGCGTAATCAGCGGATCTCGTGGTGGTAGGTCACCGACATCCCGCAATGACCGGACCAAGGAGAGTGTCCCACAACCATACCCCAACATCGCCGCCGGATCCCCCTGGGTATATCCTTCACGACTCCACAGAGGGTTGTCGGATCCCTGGAGGTAGAGGGCCGCATGGCCATTATAGGCATTGTACAAATACCGGGAACACCGGTGCCAGTACAGACGCGCGTCGTTCCAGAGGGCCACGGGACGACTCAAACTATTGGAGGCATTGGCAGCGTCAACGAGGAGCATGCACAAACTCGAACATCGCCAACATCGCGTGGACTGCACCTTCGATACCGGCTTTCACCCCCGTGCAGAGCTGGTCCACCCACACTCCGTGGTGACGTCCATCTTTGTGGCCGCTGTAAGGCAGCTGGTCACCAATCGATAGAGGACTTCTCCAATACCAATTGGCCTGACTCCGGGCTCCTTGTCGATGGCTATGAGGCGGCAGGCACGGAGAGCGCGGATCTCGCCCCATGGGACCAAGGTGATGGCGAGACGACAAGCCAACCCGGCGACTGCTTCATGCAGCCGTGAGCAATGGGCCTCGTACCGGGTGAGGATCGCACGCCAAAGTTCAGCGTCTCCACCTATGGGGCCGGTACTGTCATGCAGATAACGCGAAACCTTCAAGACAAGCTGCCCTGTGATAGCCACCTCTTCAAGGGGGTGTAACTCCTCGCACTGCTCGAACGAATTCGGGGATACTTCCATTTGAGGCGGGTGTTTACTCTCCAGGACGACTTGAATGGTGACACCAGCCGGCTGACCCTCGGCCTGGGTCTCGGGGTCCAAAACCCCGCCACTATCTCGATCTGTCACAATACGGACAGTGGCCCGGTTCTGTCCGGCCGGAATCTTCTGGTTGTAGACTCTAGCCGGATCAGGTGGTGCTGAACCCTGGCGTCTAACAAACTCCAAATTGCAGTGCTCCGCCTTGACTACCAACTGCCGAAACTCTTCCCGTTCCCACATTCCAATCCGTTGTAATATTGTGCGTCGGATATCCGCCCCCTTTACCACTTCCGGGTCCCGCTGGAACACAGTCGCGATGAAGCAAAGGGGGTGCTCAGAAGGGTGGACTCCCTTGGTCAATTTCTCCACCTCACTGACAAGAAACTCCGCCACCTTTCGCCCCACGTTGCCACCGGGCACTGTATAGAGGCGACCTGAAAGGCCAGCAAGTCGAGAGTGGCGGGCTCCCCAGTCCGGATCAGTTGAAACACCAGGGGCATTGAGCCACGGTCCCCCAAAGGCGCTCTCCAGGCGGTCTGAAGTTGATGGATGGAGAGGATGAGGTCCTCCCGCAGGATCCTGGGTTACTGGGTCAGGGCCCATATCGACATTGCGCAGTAACGGGATCTGACTTATAACGGCGCTCGAATATGAGTCCAAATCGGAAGTCGAATTGCTGTGATCCTCCTCGAGGGACAAACCGACTGGATATACAGCTGAGGCAGGGATCGCACTTGTGGCAAGCCTGGTGGCTGACACGGTGAGGCTGTGAGGATTTTTGCAGTCGTCACAATCCGACGGTTTACAGCCAACACAGGGACGTCCACCGCGGGTGCAGCGACACTTGGTTGATGGGCCACAAGACCCGGTCATTATTCAAGTATATATTTAATTAAAGTATTAATTATTCATTATTAAAGTTAGATAAGTTGTGCTTACCTAAGTTGGTTTGAGAAAGTGTTTTATGCAAATGACTTGGAGGCTGAATTATTAAATATTTCTGAATTACCGCAATAAAGATATGGTGTATTATAGAGAAACAACTATAAATAAAATTTGATATTAATTTTCTATCTTTACTCTTCCAATCTCTTTATTGCTCTTCTGTCACTCAACTATTGAAAGAAAAAAGCATTATTGCATAAGTTTATTTCAATGTGAAATATTTACAAATTTGCGAAAATGCAGCTAACAATTTGTTGTATATTTTTTTAGATGAGAATGAATGCGAAGAAGATTATATTGATTGCGGAAATGATAAAAGATGTCGCAATACTGTAGGCAGTTACAAATGCGATTGCCAGGAGGGATACATGAATAGCGATAAAAGTGATACGACTTCACCCTGCATTGGTGTGTGGATTACTAACAGTTAATTATAGACTACCTACACTTATTCTTGATAAATAAATAACGTCATAAGTAACGTCAACATTATAGTTTCATAGACTTTATAGCAACATAGACTTTATAGTAATGTGCTACCTATTTGCATTTAGTTTCTAATGAAGAGTTTAGACCCCCCCCCCCCCCCCCCCCCCTACCCTCCATCCCCTATATGATTTAGGCCTGCGGTACGTTAACTACAGCGATCAAGGCGCGGACTACCTTTTTAAAACGTTGAAATTATTTTATTTTTTTAGATATAAATGAATGTGAATTTGACACATACGAATGCGATAGCTTGAAAGTATGTAACAATAATATGGGTGGTTACTCATGCGACTGTCAAACAGGCTATGAGCTGAACTCCGGTGATTGCTCAGGTATGTTACCGATAATAAAGTGGTTGCATACATTTAGGGAACGGTAGGGATATTCTGCAGTTACATGCCAGCTTATCATACCCCAGGGTGCCAGGGTAGGGTAGAACTGGATATGTAAGTTGCCTATGAGCTGCTTAGGTTCTACTATTTAGTGTTTGTTCTTATCCCAATACCTCGAAATCTACATTTTATTGTCTACACCGTCAAAAGATACAAAACAAAAAAAAATAATCACCAACGACTCTGAGAAAGTCCAAATATAACCAAAGCCTGTAACCTGAATTTTAACCAAACAATATGGAGTGCAGTGGGGTAACCCATTTCACTCCGCCCTACTAATTATTAATAATATGTAAGTATAATAGCTACTGGCTTGACAATTCTAAATATGTCATAAAAATTTAGAATATAATTATTGTTGGTCAATGGCCCACTGCAACAGGATTTCTGTAATTTTTTTTAATAGCTAACGCGGTACCATTCTAGAATATTATCATTATTTTAAAAACGAATTTCCACATTTTGTAGAACAATAATTTTGGAAAATATCGATATACTGAGAGCGCCACTTGTTTTTTTTGTAAACAATGGTTGCCTTTTCATAAAAAATATCAGATCATATACTCAGTAATTCATTCACAAGAGTGTCCTCTCCAATAAGTTTCAAGGCTAATTGCAAAGGTGGTTTTAATGCGTTCTAATTCTTTCAAATCTCGGAGAGACAGGTATGATGCACAGGGATCAATAGCATATAGTAGTACCGTTGGAGAAAATTTCATGTTGAAAATTCGAATTCCTGAAGTTACTGAAACTTTCTGTTGGTAGCGGGACATGAGCCAATGGCCTGAAAACACTTCTCTTTTTTGTTTACCACGTGGTGATTGACTTAATGAGGACTGAATTTTTATACCCAAATAGTCATTGTTTACCATGTAAAATATACCTGATGGGGATAATGAACCATTTTCGAAACTTGACAATTGTTGTTTTCTTTAAATTGATATACATCTCATTGGAGTAACACCATTCACTAACTACTGCATCAAAGGCTTTCTGTAATTTTTCACCATCTGATGTATAAGTGGCCCAATCATCATCATAGAAGATGAATATTAGCAGACTTCCTTTGCTCTGTAAAACCAGCGCAAGATCGGCAATGAATAACAGGACTAGTGTTGGATAACACACCCTGTTTTTCCATTCCACAGGGTAGGTGTCGCAGTGGAGTCAGATATACCAGGTCAGGTATACCAACTCTCACGCTCATGGCCCACCATTGGCTATGCAGCTCATCTGCTGGGCCATGCCCTGTACCCCTGCTGCCAGGTACAGGTCGGAGTGAAGTGCAGACAGATTGGACATGTGAACACTCTACTCCAGACCAGCCGTCATTGGTAGATCACCATCTGCTTGGTCAGGCCATACACCCCTGCAGCCAAGTATATAGTATGACCTACTATAGTGTAACTATAGTAGTGGTGGTAGTAGTAGTAGTAGCATGGCCTATATATATATACGGCCTAACATGTTGTCGATTTGGCCTTAAAAAAGAGGCCAGTTTTTTTTACACTAATTTAATATTTTGATACGGGGAGAGTTCTATAAATTGCCATTTGCTGCAATTTGGTCAACGGACGTAATTGAAGTCTCTTCGTTAAGCAAGATACTAAATTTTATGGTAGCTAATGTTTTAGATAGGTTTAGCTAGTAATTTCAACACTGGTTCCGACATCCTACTTCCCTCTATAAATTTTTTGTAGTAGCTAGTTCTTATTACTATTTGTATAGAAAATGTTCCAGAACATGTTAGCTATTTATTTTTAAAAAATTATGTTCTAGAATAAATATTTTTTGTTCTAGAACATTTTTTAGAAAATAATCTGGATTCTATTTAAAACGCATGGAATCGTTCTAAAACGTGTTTAAAATCAATAAAAAAAAATGTTCAAAAATTTATTTTATTCACAATATATTTTTTTCACAATTTTTTTTATTGATTTTAAACACGTTTTAGAACGATTCCATGCGTTTTAAATAGAATCCAGATTTTTTTCTAAAAAATGTTCTAGAACAAAGATATTTGTTCTAGAACATAACTTTTTTAAAAATGAATAGCTAAAATGTTCTGGAACATTTTCTATACAAATAGTAATAAGAACTAGCTACTACAAAAAATGTATAAAGGGAAGTAGGATATCGGAACCAGTGTTGAAATTACTAGCTAAACCTATCTAAAACACTACAAAACATCTTAGTCCGGCAGCCACGTACCTCTTTTTGGCCCAACCGAAAATTTTTGGACGGATTACATTTTTTGGATGTTTTGGTGTCTAGGAGTCCCTCTTAACATAAAAAAGTGATTTATGGACTTTGACACCTTGGGCAATTTGAATTAATGACCCGTTTCTATGGACTACAGCAATTTCTTTGAAAGCTTAGCAATCAGATTGGCGATTAACTGGTGGGCTTGAACTGGTGGTAATTTTGATCGAAAATATGAAAACTTTAGAGAAACTATTGAAGTGTTGCTATGGTAACGAAGGCACTACAACTATCTCTATCTTTCCAAGGAAAAACTACTATGCCTACTGACACTCATGTGGGTATTACTACACCTTGGGTCACACCTGACAAATTTAATTATAAGCATGTTTTATAGTGTTTTAAGCGTACTGTAACAATAGTAATTGAATTCTAGAATGTTTTATATTTATTATAACCACTTGCACAAAGCGCATAACTGTCGAATAACAGTACTTTGTCGCTATGAGTGATGTTTCACGTCATTCACATTTAAGATTGTCGAATGATTTAAATATAAAGGAAATTGGTGCAAAATTATGCTCTGAAGAGAATGCAATTAACTATGCACAGTCATCCGGATTGTTACCTTCTGCAAACGCTGAATCAACATTTAAGTCAGAAGGATGTACTTATAGTGCATACATTTGGAGGAGAATGAGATATGGATTTCCTAGGTTGACCTGGCGCTGTAGGGGACCTCACAAACATCAAAGATCAGCTCGTGAAGGTACGTGGTTCAGTTCGAGTTCTAATTTGCTTGTGGAGCAAATTTTCTGGATCATGTTCATTTTTATAATCAACATGTCCGCTAGAATCACACTACGATTGCTTGATGGACTGGTAGGAAAGTCTATGACTAAGATAGTGGATTGGCAAAATTACATTAGAGAGCTGTTCGCAAAAGACAACGATAACGCTGAGCTAATGGGGGGAGTTGGGGAAACAGTACAAATCGACGAATCATTGTTTCGTGGAAGAAGAAAATATAAACGTGGGCGAAGACTTCTAGGAGATGTACCTTTCAAAAAGCGTAATCGAAAGATAAAACATAAGGTTGTAGGAACTAGATCTAACAATTATGGTACTATGGTTGTTGGACCCTGGATTTTTGGCATAGCTTGGAAGCGACCGGATCGAGAAGTAGACGTTAGAATGTTCATAGTTAAAAGAAGGAACATGAGAACCTTGCGTCCGATTCTAGAGAACAATGTCAAAGGTGGTACAACGATATTTAGCGACGAATGGGCTGCATACTGCGGCAAAACTGTTGGGATAACTAGCAAACGTTTTCCATGGAAAGCCTGTGACGGTAGCGGTAAATACTTCCACAAACACGTAAACCACAGTAAGAAGGGGCGTGGTAGATTCGTAGACCAGATCACCGGAGCGAACACGCAACTTATAGAAGGATTATGGGGACATGCCAAACTTATGATAATGAAGCAACGGAAAGGCACTAGATTGAATTTACTTCAAAGTCACCTAGATGAGTATCGGTGGAGGATGCTTCACAAACGTTCACCGTTTAACGACCTTATTGAATTAGTAAAGCAAGAGTATCCAATTAACTAACTGTTAATATACATTCTAGAACAATTATCTATTTATTAATATACATTGTAGAACAATATTAGTATTCTTAAATAACCTATTTATGTATTAAAAAAAAATTTCGTAGGTGTGACCCAAGGTGTAGTAATACCCTCATGTGTTTTTTGTTTCGTCTGTGCACTTTATTAATAATATGTTTCCCTAAACTAGAACGCCATCAAGATGGCTTTAAACGAACCTGTCTTACACAGACTCCAAGAAACAGATGGGATTGGAAGATGCAAACCAAGAATGACTTGCATCAACCAAAAAACTGCCTCCCATCTAATGTAATACACATTCGCCTAGGCAAACAAATCATAATCACAATTACTACGATGATGTGTGAAATGGTATCCATATCCGCAACCTGAGAAACGGCCCAAAAGAGCAGTTTATTCTGCGGAGGGGTCTTTTCTGTATTAGATAAATAAAATAAAGAACACTATAATTACAGTATTTATACCTGATACATTCTCAGTTAGCCTAATAAAAACATCGGAGCAACCAATATAATGTACATGTACAAGCATCCTATGAAAGTTTGTGAAATGTTCCCTTAAGTCTACCCAACAGCCGTTGGTACCCGGCTGGCAGCCACCCTGGTTCAGTTTTATGGTTTTGTTAGTTTAATCGACAGCTGTTGTAAACGTCCCAGATATACAAAACCTACTAAGCCTTTGCATTACAATTGAGCTTAGCCTAAGTTGATGACAGTATTATAACGATGACAATTAGGCCCTATAGATACATACGATATATAAATGATGTACTGCTTGACATTACACTAACTGGCTGAATAGAGATAGAACTATAATAATACGTTTGGCATTCTGTCAGATTTCAGTAGTAAGTAACCTCATAATAATTGCTAAATATCAATCACCTGAAAAACATTTCAAGCAAGGGAGTTGTGGGTATTTAATTTCGCGTTCAATAATGTTGAAAATATGCAAATATTTCGAATATCGCACTTCGAATCGTTCCCAACTTTTTTATTCAACAACTAGACAACAATTGATAAATACTTGCGTTTACAATTTTACAATGCATGCAAGTGGTTTCAAGCCATTTGGTGAACATACATAGTGAGTGATATATATAGGTAAATATATCCATCGTGTTTTTGCCGGCCTCAGCTTTAGACAAAAACTACCCAGTCTAAAGACAGGTTCGTTATAATATGCACCATCAATTTTGTTATCGCACGCAAATGTTATCGCACTCCCCTCATCTTTTAAATTTTGGGAAATTTCTATAATATTTAAATCAGTGGACTGTCTCGAATATAAATGTCTTTGAATGTTTGTACTCATAATGTCAAAAAACACAAATGAATCTTTAAAATATGAAATGAATATAAACGTTCTAGAATTGTGTTGTAGTTGGAAACAATATTTAAATAAACTTAGTACACTTATAATATCGGTTAAAATACACAATAAAAAAAAATTAAAATGGTGACCCACTCCACAGTGGTGCCTGTTTATAACACCTTTTTAATGCTAAATATACAAAATTTATTTAATGCATGGCGAACATGGAGACTATGCATTTTATATTATTCATTGTTTGATTATAATACAATAAATATGAGATTACGAAAAGTTTGCGCATTAATCTTTAGTGCAGTTGCACAATTCTGTGCAATCATGTTGGTTTTTTCTGCAGGTGCACTTCTGCGATTTACATTGGATTTTGGATTAACAGTTACACCGAATTAATTGCAAAATGCAATCCGGAGCTGGTGGTATGCCCTCAGGGATTGCAATCGGGAAAAGTTGATTGTTAGCTATTCTCCACCCATATTTTCTGGGGTCTACACTAGGTGGTCTAATTTCCATTGAGTTCTTCCACACCTTTACTTGCAAATGGGTTCTTTTCACGTTCTCTGAGGAGTCAGTGGCTGGTGGTATTGTTTGCAGCTTTGCACAGCTGGAAATTGTTTTTTTCTGTGCACACCTTTTGTCGTGACTGGGTCATGTTGTCTGAGTCATATCCATAGCAGTCACGCCTGTCAGTTATAAAGTGAGTACATTCCATTAAGACTGTAGATTGCGGTGCTTCCATATCTCCCAAACAAGTAAGAGTGAGTCCTTTCTCCAAAGCCTTGATGACTTTCGCTTTGCCAATCCCAAACATACTCGCAACTGTTTCACACCCAGATAATGCATGGCCACCCAAAAGATTTCCTATGATACCACGATACATTTTTACTGTATCGCCTACGTCTATTACTGTGGTACGGTTTTTTAATGGGGATTTTTTGAAAATTGAATTGGTTATACCTGTTCTTTCCCTCAGATAAAAATGTAATAATAGAAGAAATACAGAATATTTATCTGCGAAAATGCGCATAGCGCGCATGTTCTGTGGAAACTTTTTCCCCGATAACATCTTCGAAACACCGCCAAAATACACACGATACACTTCAGAGAGGCCGGTTTCAACCATTAAACTTCCTATTGCATTGATCCAATGAAACTCATTAATGTATGCATCCCCCCCTAATGTAAGTCCACCGT
Source organism: Nemertoderma westbladi (assembly GCA_032718475.1). Taxonomy (NCBI): domain Eukaryota; kingdom Metazoa; phylum Xenacoelomorpha; order Nemertodermatida; family Nemertodermatidae; genus Nemertoderma; species Nemertoderma westbladi. The sequence goes on from JAUCBJ010007179.1 coordinate 181,888, forward strand.
ATTGAACAGGAAAATACCAAATTACATGTGACATCTTTGAGGAACTCATGGTCAATACATTTAGCTCAATGTAGACCAATAGCAGACCCCGCCAAAATTTTAATGGAAAGGCATTACCGCATTTGAAATAATAATAGTATAACTCTATAACCAGTATAACACTTGATATCTATGTCATTCTAGTTCTTTTGACATTGTGATAGTACGTCTCATAGGCTGCCTCATCCTGGGCATATTGGTTGAGTTGATTTGGGATATTGTGCAGAGCTCTATTGTGGACCCAGAGGGAAATGTGTCACTCTATTGTTAGGCTTACCGCTAACAGCCTGTATTCACTTAACAGCCTATTGTTAGGCTTACCGCTAACAGCCTGTATTCACTTAACAGGTAAAACAGCTGTGGTTTACATCTATTTGGAGCTCTGTGCACGGGGTTTGATATAGGCAGTACCGTATCGAGAGTGTAGAGTCCGAGGTTGTGGGTTGGTGTAGGTTTTGTTTTTGTATTTATGTAGTATTTCCGTTATGTATTGTCGCTGATACTTTTAGCAAATGAAAATAAAGTCTGTAACTTTAAGAAATTGTATATTTACGACAAACCATATCGACCCTGAATCCCGGGACCTGGGGTGAACTCTCACATGACAGTTACAATTGCAAGGGATTTATTATATAGGTGCATTTGCTGGTCGTAACCTGCAGTACTTATGTATTTGTTACACATTGTGTGTAGGTAGATGATATAACCTGTGTAGGTAGATGATATAACCGAGCCTAGATGTTATATGAGCGGCTTTACTTCCACTTTAGGATTTTACTCCTTTGAGCTACGCCTACTGTTTTCATTATATTACTGCAATATCGTTTATATGGTTTAGCTTGATATATATACTGTATGTAGCTATTTGTTAGATATATTTTTTTCCGGTAACGTACAAATATGTTTGAGGGGGGGATATGATAGCTCGAGGACGATACTTTTTAAGGAGGGGGGAGATGTGATAGTACGTCTCATAGGCTGCCTCATCCTGGGGATATTGGTTGAGTTGATTTGGGATATTGTGCAGAGCTCTATTGTGGACCCAGAGGGAAATGTGTCACTCTATTGTTAGGCTTACCGCTAACAGCCTGTATTCACTTAACAGCCTATTGTTAGGCTTACCGCTAACAGCCTGTATTCACTTAACAGGTAAAACAGCTGTGGTTTACATCTATTTGGAGCTCTGTGCACGGGGTTTGATATAGGCAGTACCGTATCGAGAGTGTAGAGTCCGAGGTTGTGGGTTGGTGTAGGTTTTGTTTTTGTATTTATGTAGTATTTCCGTTATGTATTGTCGCTGATACTTTTAGCAAATGAAAATAAAGTCTGTAACTTTAAGAAATTGTATATTTACGACAAACCATATCGACCCTGAATCCCGGGACCTGGGGTGAACTCTCACAACATTTCCTTTTTGGTCAATCTCAGTATAGAATGATCCGCTTCATCCACATGTGATAAGGTAGGTCCAATATTCCTGTTTGGTTGGGTTATTAGCATAGCTAGTAAATGCGTGGATTTCTTACAATTCATGGAACTTAAATAGTTTATACTGTAGTTTACTTGGCATTACCTAGGTAAACTACTGTCAACCTGTAAGGGAGTCGGATGACTCTAGTCCCGACCCTTTAACTATGTAGTTACCGGCCCGTTAACCACATTTTTATCGATTGACTTTTAAATAATGATCAATTTTTGAGATTTTAGTAGCTATTTTTTTTACCAGATACAATAGTTACTGTTTTTTAGCTATCATCAACTGTTATATTTCTAGAGAACTACGCAACCATACAGTACCATTTTAATTATTAAAAAAACATTTAAAAAAACATTAAAAAAACATACCGATGACATAAATGAACAATTCGACTAATATGGGTACCCATAACATAGTAGTACCTAATATGTCAACTAAGTTCTCTTAAGTCAATTTTCTAGTTCCAGCTAATGACATTTTCATGTCAATGAAAAAAAATTCCATATCAGAAACTACGAGTATAGCAATTTTCTATAGAACAAGTCCCATTTAAATGCAGAGACCTGGAAACTCACTAGCTATTCCATGAAGAAAACACTAAATGTGAGTAATCATAGGCTTAACTAATGATCAATAACTAATAATCATAACTAATGATCATCATTAGTTATGAATTCCAAACCCAATTCCCCATATCGAAATGGTCACCCAAGAAAAAGTACTGTAGTACCCAACTCAAAATTTGGAATATTATAAATATTATTATATCGTACGTTGGAACACAGGAACATACTATACTGTACAGTAGAATCCACTCTAATTTACTTTGTTTGCTAAGGTACTTATGCACTTTATCTGTACTATCCCTTACGGTATCGATTTATGAATACGGGTACAATAAAATAAGATGCACAATACAGTAGAAAGGAGCTAAACTGGAAATAACAAATATAGTTACCGTAGAAACATCACCTAAATGTTATAATCGCTGAAATTTGTTGTCTTTAATAATTATGTTAACACTCAAACATGTCAGGTTAGGACATAAATATCAGCCCAATTTAGATTCTTAACCTTGTCTAAAGTTACAGAAAGGCCACGCTAATAAAATAAACATCATTTATCTAACTTTGGTGCATATTTTGTAACTAATTGTATAATTAAAGGCGTTTGAAATCGCAACACTAAACTTGAATGCCGTCTCCATAGCAACTGGATTTAAAAATCAGACAAAAAAGATTGACATTATTTCGTAAATGAACTATATTGACTTTGTAGAAGATTTCAATCCATTATGACATGTTGTTTGCAGTTGCTATGCTTTAAATGAGAATTACGTGGTCCTTAGCAACTAGGTCGTTATTTCAAAATGCCCAAAGTCAAAAATGTTATTTATAATCGCCATTTCCTCATTAAGTGGGACCTATAGAACTCAAAACATCAAAAAAATTGAATCCGTCCAAAAATTTTCGGTATACCATTGTGGCTGCCGGACTATCTAAAACGCATAAAATTTCAAACGGCATAAATAAAATTTGGTTTGATAAAACGATATTTATGAGTGTCATATTCGTGATCAGCATCCCAGAAAACCCATAATGGCATAAAATCAGGTTGATTCGGTAATGATTTTTGATCAGCATCCCAGAAAACCCGTATTGGCATAAAATCAGGTTGATTCGGTAATGATTTTTGATCAGCATCCCAGAAATCCCGTATTGGCATAAAATCAGGTTGATTTGGTAATGATTTTTGATCAGCATCCCAGAAAACCCGTATTGGCATAAAATCAGGTTGATTCGGTAATGATTTTTGATCAGCATCCCAGAAATCCCGTATTGGCATAAAATCAGGTTGATTCGGTAATGATTTTTGATCAGCATCCCAGAAAACCCGTATTGGCATAAAATCAGGTTGATTCGGTAATAATGATTTTTGATTATCTAATTTGTGCTACTTGTATTTTTCGTGCCGCACATTGACATTGATACGTATCCAAAAAAGCCGTAATCAACAAGGCAGAATATTTCTCAGTGTCATATTCGTGATCAACATCCCAAAAAACCCCATATGGTCATAAAATCAATTTGTTCATATTTCCACTAAGATACTTGTTTTTTTCGTGCTCCAGGAGCACAAATAACTGACTAAATAACTAATATAACAACATGCCTATGTTGTTATATTATACACAACTTTTCGATATGTTTGATGTAGGTAGAGGAATAACATAGCCGTAATCAACAAGGTAGGATATTTCTCAGTGTCATATTCGTGATCAGCATCCCAAAAAAACCACATGGTCATAAAATCAATGTGTTTTCGTGGTGATTTTTCATTATCATAATTCCACTAATTTTTCCAAGTTTTTTCGTGCTCCAGGGGCACAAATAACTGACTAAATAACTAATATAACAACATGCCTATGTTGTTATATTATACACAACTTTTCGATATGTATGATGTAGGTAGAGGAATAACATAGCCGTAATCAACAAGGTAGGATATTTCTCAGTGTCATATTCGTGATCAGCATTCCAAAAAAACCACATGGTCATAAAATCAATGTGTTTTCGTGGTGATTTTTCATTATCATAATTCCACTAATTTTTCCAAGTTTTTTCGTGCTCCAGGAGCACAAATAACTGACTAAATAACTAATATAACAACATGCCTATGTTGTTATATTATACACAACTTTTCGATATGTTTGATGTAGAGGAATAAACCTTCCCAATGAAATCAGCACATTCTAAAACCTCATTAGCCAAACTGTATGGCCAATTTAACACTTTTGAAAAAAGTGCTGATTGCACTTTTGGTGCTCTTTTAGTATCTATTGATAAAAAAATGAAAATTTTGCTTCTAATCTTGCTTTCGATTACTAATAATGAATTCAACAGAACAATAAAACATAGTATGGCTTTATGGTTATAACCAAGTCTTTGAAGGGTGATGTATTTTATGTAATTTTATCAATTCCGAAAAGTGTTGATATGGTATGGGTGCCAGGACTCCTCATACTGTATCTCGAAAACTACTGGAGCTATTAACTTTTTATTTGTCTCATCTAAAAGAGGACATAATTTTAGTTAGGGACAAGTACTTTCGACGTGCTAGACGTATTGTTTCAGGGGTTCTATCTAAGGTTTTCAATCTTCATTCTCTGGGTTGTCCTTCAAGGAGATAAGACACATTAGTACCTCCCCTCTTCGTTATTGTAGTGGACTATTATGCTGGAGACATCGTATCGATATACTCAGTCAAAGTCGTGGGTGCCCAGCAGAACATACAAACTGTGACTTAATGGAGGGAGCACAGAAACTGTTTCGGTATCTTAGCTTAGAAGAGGGTGCATCCACTATTGTTCTTTTTGTCAAGTGTGCTACTGTAGGATCAAAATTTTGACAGTAAAGATCAACTCAGACCACCAGAAAATGGATCATGACTACCTGAGTCATGGTTAGGAGGTCTTGTGATAATCTACTTGATTTAGTTGCCATAGTAACTTTGTCAATAACTGTTGTCTGAAATGCCATTTAGATGTCATTTTTTATCTTAAAAGGGATTGCAGTCTGTCAGACCTGATGGTTTTTATGCCCTAAATACTTGTTAAACTATAAACTATAAATGTTGTATCATGGTATGGATTTATCGTATAATATATGTGGATATGTCTTTGGAACCATATAAATAGCCCTCTACCGATTCAGATTTGTTATCATATCAAAATGAAAGGCCAACAGATACAAGACAAGGCCTTCCCAAAAAATTCAGTTCCAGGTGGTTGTTACCAAAAAGTGACAGGGACAACTTATTGGAATCAAATCGGTAGAACAACAAGAATATATATATTCTAAGGCGCCACTGCTCCCTTGCTCCATAGAAGATATATACATATCTACAAAAGATATTGAAAATCTTTTTTTTTATAAAAAAAAAAAATTTTTTTATCAGAAAAATCCAATTTCACTAAAATTTATTGCTAAACAGTGCAAGAAAGTGCTGCTTTCGCTCACTCTAGTATTTTTCTCTTAAAATTAGTGACAGGAAGTGCGAATTTTAGCTCAGATGGCAGATTGCAGGAGCTTTGAATATTATTTATGGGGTTCGAGAACCAACGACCGGAAAATTTGACTTTTTGTAAATCCAATTATTTAAAAAATTGATCTCATATATTCACAGATGTTATTTTGCAAGTTAAGCTCCACTTACAAACCCCCGATTAAATAGTTATATTGTTATGTTTTTCGGTAATATATATTTGGGTTGTTCTCACAAAAAGTGGCCAAAATAAAATTGTCAAATTTTTTTTTGTCAAAACCATATAAATATATACATATTTCGAGAGCACTCGATGATGCGATTTCGAATACACTAGTGGGCCGTTTTTTTAGTAAAGTCGTAAGGTTTTATTCGCGAAAAACTAATGTCCACAATGTAACATTTTGTCCCTGGTGTAACGCTACTTGTTAGCCAATCAGCAGCCTTCATTTCACAAAACGCCCACAATCTAACTCGTTGTCTCGAATGTAACGCTACTTGTTAGCCAATCAGTATCCAGGATTTGACATTTAAAATATATACCAGAAATTCATCAGTCACTTTAATGTCATGTACGGATTTATTTTATATTTATACGGGTTTTTTACGGATTTATTTATCGACCCAATGGCTGAATATATTATTTTTCAAATCAGCAAATTATTTAGTTTGTATTATTGTATACATACAATATGAATATACATATTATTGTAACAATAATTGTACAAAATAGTTAACGGAATCCTTAAAACCATCACTAACGTAATCTCTAAGTCCTTCACGTGTAACGCCATCCCATCACTAACGTAATCTCTAAGTCCTTCACGTGTAACGCCATCACTAACTTAATCTCTAAGTCCTTCACGTGTAACTAAGTCCTTCACGTGTAACGCCATCACTAACTTCATCTCTAAGTCCTTCACATGTAACGCCATCACTAACTTAATCTCTAAGTCCTTCACGTGTAACGCCATCACTAACTTAATCTATAAGTCCTTCACGTGTAACGCCATCCCATCACTAACATATCTCTAAGTCCTTCACGTGTAACGCCATCACTAACTTAATCTATAAGTCCTTCACGTGTAACGCCATCCCATCACTAACTTAATCTCTAAGTCCTTCACGTGTAACGCCATCACTAACTTAATCTCTAAGTCCTTCACGTGTAACGCCATCACTAACTTAATCTCTAAGTCCTTCACGTGTAACGCCATCCCATCACTAACTTAATCTCTAAGTCCTTCATGTGTAACTAAGTCCTTCACGTGTAACGCCATCACTAACTTAATCTCTAAGTCCTTCACGTGCAACGCCACCCCATCACTAACTTAATCTCTATGTCCTTCACGTGTAACTAAGTCCTTCACGTGTAACGCCATCACTAACTTAATCTCTATGTCCTTCACGTGTAACTAAGTCCTTCACGTGTAACACCATCACTAAATTCAATCGAGAAGTTCTTACCCGACACAACACGCTTAATTCCGTTTGACAATTGTAATTGCATGACGATTAAGAAGTACTGTTTTAGAACCGAAATAAAGAAAGGTAAACAAACTCATGAGCTTTTCCTAAACCCTTTAGGTAGTTAGTACTAAGTAATACAGACTACAACAGATAATATTACTACTACAGTAGTTTATACTAAATACTGAAAACCAGAAACCATCGACTATTGTTAATTTAACCCTGACTGCCTAATTTGTAAAAAGAAACGTCACTCGTACTGCTAGGTATGTTCAGGCCCAACTACGTTACATGATGGACATGTCTCAAGTGTAACGCTATTGATTGTGACAGCGTTACATGCGTTACATGATGGACATTGAAGACATTTTTCATTAGCATGGCGTTGACTATAGTCTGTTTTGAAACTATATTAAAATCAAATATGTGATTCGATAGATCTGCGATTGCTCTTTCATATGAGCCCTCAATGGTGTCGATATGATTAGTAAAGCAAAAGTTATCGCTATTCAAAGTAGCGTTACATTGAGGACATTCCTAATGACGGTATTTTATGTAGATTTCCGTTTTCGCACAATGCTCGAGTTCTAATGAACGAATTCTTATAATTTTTTTACCTGCTGATAGCTAAATAAATCGCCGATTAGAAATATCTCACTTGGAGATGTTGTGAATAAATATAAAAAAACCATGTCATAAAAACGAGCGTTACATGGTGGACAAAATCCTAGTGACGGCGTAATTAATTGTTAGTAAATAGTAAATATATAAAATGTGAGTAGCTTCGGTTGAAAACCACCAATAGTATGTGAAAGAGCATTAAATTTGCTTTATTTTGATGTATGGTATGTGGAACCTTTGCTTTCATTACTTTAGCTCAGAAGCCAAATATTTAAAAATAATTCAATGTGACATTTCAAAAAACATGCATTTTCGATATTTGAAATGGTGTCATTCTCTAGGTTGTGAATGGAATCTGTTGAAAATTTGCTGAAATATGAGCAGATTTCCGCTCTTCCGATTGGTATATAGGTTCATGGGGTTAAATCTGTGTCGTTTGGAAATATAACCGTGCGAATGCATGGACATTTTGACATAAAAGTTTGGCCACTTTTTGTGAGAACGACCCATTTACACTTTTCGATATTATTTATGCAACATAATTTGAATACATTAAGCTGCCAATTCCTTCAAATGTACTGAAGTAGTTTTGGTTACAATAGATTAATGTACATTATTGTAACTCAATTACATTTATAATTTATAATTGAGATTTAAATATTATATTTGTTTTGAATTTCAAACTCCTAATTTACCCTTATATAGATAGATTTTTTAGTTATGTAAGTTTGAGTGCTTTGTAATTTTGTTCATTTAAATTGATATTATTGAGTTTGTTTTCAGTCTTTTATTATTAATAATTAGTAGGGCGGGCGGGTGGAGTGGGTTACCATACACTGCACCCTGTATTGTTTGGTTAAACTTCCTATGATACATGCTTTGATTATATTTGGATTTACCAAGTGTCGTAGGTGATTATTTTTTTCTGTTTTGTATCTTGTGACGGTGTAGTTAATACACTACCGTAGTAAATTATCACGCCACCAATAAAATAAACAGTTATTTATTTATTGTACTTAACATCAGATAAGGATGAGTGCGAAGATCAATCGAGTTGCAACCTCCAAAGTTCAACCTGTAGAAATATTGATGGTAGTTTCACCTGCGACTGCAAACCGGGATACAAGAAAGATAGTAGTAATCTCTGTGAAGGTATGTATTACCGATTAATTAACTAAGAATGTCTAGGGGTGGGGTGGTGGGGTTGCTGGTAAACAAAGGGGTTTGATACATCATGTTAGTGAGTGTGCACACCTATTGTGTTCTTCTTCATTTCAACTTGAACCAAAGTCAAATTCCATATAATTATCTAAAGGATCTAAATATGGTTCATGGCTGGAATAGAATGTCATCCGAGAAGGGTAGTGTTGAAATATATCCTATCTGCTGCAGAATTATATGTTGAATCCAAATCTGAAAACCATATTTCCATATCTTACTTAGTATTCCAGATACTGTATCTTTGCTAGAAGATACCGGCACCGATAGGTATATAGTGATAATGGTAAATGCGATGAAGTTTGTGGTTTTTATTCAATTTCTGCAAATTTCTGTGCTAAGTAATGCTACTTCGATGTCTCCCCGAGAAAGAGCATAAAATTATATTAATACAAAGGTACAATTTTATGATTATTGGACCTATTGATTGGTCAGTTCATATGACAACTTAAAGTCTCCGGAACAATAATAGAACTCGATTAAGCTATATGGGATTGCAGGGAATAGACGTATTGCTCATCGGAGATCTTCAAAATGTACAGTATCTCCAGTTCTAGTGGTCGTACGAAGGTCATTTAAGTCGGATTCGAAAGCACTCTACAAGGTGAGATAACAATGTTACCATTTGGTTTGTCAAACATTTGAACAGTGGCTGAGCAATCATAACTTCAACAAAATGATGTGGTCTGCATCTATTACCAAATCTGCTGCCAATATGTTATGTTGCATGACAACCTATCCATCTTAAATCGAATTGTAACTTTGTTTTCTGAGAAAATAGCTTTTGAATGAGCCTAAAACGAACTTCGTACGACCACTAGAACTGGAGAATCTACATTATTTTAGTATCTCGGATGAGCGAAAAGCCATTTCCGTCATCAAATTCCTTCAATTCAATTTCCAAGTCCGCATAGTCGCCGTTTCGAGTCCCATTATTGTTCTGGAGACTTAAAGTTGTCTTATAAACTGACCAGTACACGTTCGTGGGGCCTTCGCGCAGCACGAGGCCCAGTTATGAGATACAAATTAAAATTGTGCGACTGTATCACAAAATCAGGTTATGAGAGATTAACCAACACCACCAATTAATCAAAGAAAGGGGGACAGTACGTGTTCACCCCTTTTAATCTGCACCCCCCCGCCCCCTCCCTTCCCACCCACCAATACATAACCGCGACATCTACCACCCACGGAAGGGTAGCACGAACTTATTTCCAAACGCACGTTCAATATGCAAAGCCAGGTGGTTTATAGGAATATAATCAATGCAGTACTCGTCTTCATTATAAGCCTCTTTGCGTTCGACCTGTTTTGTATTAAAATATATTTATTAAACGCAGGCTGACGCTCTTTATAATAATAATACCTAGGGATGCCAGCTTCCAGACTTTCAATCTTTACTGCCGCGCAAACCCCGCAGAGGAAGTTTTGGTTTGAGAGATCAAGCCCATCGGCAATTGGTGTTTCAATTTCGGTCCAGGAACTCTGACAATGGGAGCATTCAATCTTAGCTGTGGTCCATTCCCGTGGTTTCGGCTTCCTTTTCTTCGTCCCAATGACAGATTCTTCTGAAGACGTTCGATTCGCTTTCAGTTTATTGTTGGCGTTTGTGTTTTGAAGTTGTATTCGAGTGGACAGTCGCGCCGGTTTCGAGGTAACCATACCGACCTGTGATAAGCGTTGGTTTTGTTGAGTGTCGGTATTCATCTTCTCTCACCTCTTCAATGTCAGATGTTGCAAATACTGATAACACGAATAACGGTATATATTTCAATACTTGTCAATAGTAATATATATAATTTAGATAACTATTTTATATCTGTACTGTTGAGCAAACTCTACATAAATTTCAACCTGTGTATCGCCGGTAGGGCTGTTGCTGTGCAAGTGCTAGTTGCCACCGGTCAGCCGGTACCGGTAGTAGGGTGGTACCATGGCCTACTACACACAGGCCATGACAAGGACTTTGCTGTGAAATTAGCGTAGGCTGACTGGTGACTGATGAATTATCAAATATTATATTTTCCATGAATGCAGGGTCCATATTTAAAAGAAGATGACTAGATTTTCGTAAAGAATTTAATTGAAACAGTATTTAATAATAAATAAATTAATTATCGCTCGAGTTCCTGCAGCTTTTATTCGTGGCAGGAATGTTTGAACGCTAATAAGTCGGTCAATCATGGATGAAATGGAACCAAACTTGGTACACTTGTAGTCTTAAAAAAATTTAGAAATTCTACACACAGACAGACTTCTACAGTTCCCCGGTCTGCCGCTAGGGGGCGAATTAACAGAAACGTAAAAATAGCTGTAATTATAGAACCAACGATCAGATTCATCTGAAATTTAGTAGTAGTTACCTAAGAGCATTGCTTAATTATAAATTCTACAGAGACTTTTACAGTTCCTGTCTGCCGCTAGTGGGGAATTGTTAGAGCTCCAGTTCAACGTGCTTAGCATGGTATAATAAACAATCAATTAATTATTTTATTCAATACAGTAATTATAACAGTAAAATGCAATGTATTCTATTTTTTAGTGAAATCAAGAGATAGGAGGGGGGTGGGACTGGACGCAAATCCCATCTTGGCGAATTAATATCCCGCCTCAATATTAATTTCTAAATTTTGGGAAAGGAGCAGGTTACAGTGGCACGTTATTTTAACCAAAACAATAAAGTAAACACAATAGAACAGGTTACAGTTTTATTTTTGAGAGTAATCAGCTGTTGTTATTTGCGTCCAATTTCCCCTGGAGAGGGATGAATTTTTATTGCGTCCAGCCCCCCCCCCCCCCCCCCCCCCTATCTTGAAATCAAATACCAAAAATATATTTATTATATGAACAATCTATTTGGAAATTGTAAGTTCGGCCTATCTCTTTACCATAAGCTCAGTATCTTTATCTGGTGTGTTTTTATTATTTTACCAATTATTTAATATGTTTGATAGAATTGAACAACACCGCCCAACACAACCAACTCTCTATCCGCCTCGAGCATCGAGAATACGAGAAACTCGATCGAAATACCTGCTTATCCCAGTAGTATCCGTCCGTAGTCAGAGTCACCGGACCGCTGCGGTTTACTCCCGTAGAACAGTAGAATTCCCGCAGCTTCCGACCCAATTCGACAACGAATTCGCTTCACACTTTCGCGTCACAGAGAACGTAATCCAGTGCGATAACGTCTGCCCAACGTTCAACCATTTCCCCCAGGCGATCCCAGGATCCGGGCCGCCGCTAAACCCAGATCGCAATCCTCGTCGATTCGTCCAGTCGTCGACGTAAGTCAGTAAGTGGGACTCTTCCCACCGCACTCCAAGGTGGGTGACCGGAGTGAGGCATGATGAACTTGGCAGTGGCCCGCATTACGATCTGACCGACCGCCGTATTCCCAGTGTCTGAGTGTAGTAAATACCCAAATAGAATCGTACTGACAAACAAGCAATTCCGTAGTATTCCCCCGTTAATCACCTCTTGAAGCAACTCGGCTGCTCGGGTCCAGATACATCGGACTGTCGGGAGCGTTTCAGACATCAGACAGTAATGGAGCGGCATTTGCGAATATTTCCAATGGTTTTATAATAAATAAGGGGATTCAACAGTTCAATGCTAAAACAAATGGATTATTCCTAACCCCACCCCAATACAGCAATATACCTAACAGTATATAGCTTAGGTACCACAGTCTGACTAGCTTTAAATATTAGAGTATGAAAATTATTATAGGACCCTCATGGAAACGAGGTATATACCTCATGAGGCTATCCTTACACCAGAACCTTTTATTTAAGTAAATAAACATTTTATAAGTTGACTATCTACATAAATCAGTATTGGTGCTCCTAAATATCTAGTGTTATTAGGCCTACTTGTACTGTAGGCCTAATATCGTAACGTAATCTTTATAAATGTATTATTGTGAATTTTAAAAGGTTTAATTATGTGTAAAAAACAATCAATCAATCAAACCATAATCAGCACAGTAAGCCTACGCATGGGTGGTACCTACGGTGCGCACTACAACGGCTGAACGGCAGTACAGCAATACGGTGTACCGTGCCAATGACTGAATGATTAGCGGTAACTACTGAACTATCTAAACTATTATATTATTATTACCGGTACTAGGCTAATTAGGCCTAAACTATAATCACCGCAAGGGTTTCCGGGGCCATGTTTAGATTACATGATATGGCATGTCTGCAGTGTATGGTACCGGCTGACCTGTATTACAGCCTGACAGTACCGGTACAAATGGTACATGCAGATTGGCAGACAGCCCCTATGTTTTGCAAAATTTGTCAGAAAACCAGCTGATTTATCCTACAGTAATAATAATTTAACGCATGTTAATTTTGGATAAATAAATATATTATAACTACAATAACAGTTACACTGATGCTGCACGAAGGCCCCACGCAAATTCTACTTGGAAAATTTTCAAACTTTTGCCAAACAACATGTGTACCAAGTTTGGATAGATTTCATCAAGGATTGGCCGAGTTATTAACGTTTAAAATAAAATACTGAAAAAAAACGCGACAGAACGACAGAACGACAGGTTGATTAATGGTACCACTACGCTAAGGCTCTCTCACTTCGTGGCTCGCCCCACAGTAGGTTCAATAAGTTGATGATTACGTACTTCACCAATAAAGTTTTCTCAACTATGTTGAGGACAACTTACTGTACTTTACTAAAAGGCTCTCTTGTGCTTTACTGTGCTAATTTTCCTACTTTTCAGCAATTTTTATGTGTATGAATATAATAATAATTCATTTGCATTATATTTAAATTATACTGTGTTACGTTACTATACTAGTTTTGCTAGTAAAATAATAAATAATTAACATTGATAGCTCACAATATGTGTGTTTTATTCTAGGTAAAACAAAACTTAAACTTCAAAACAATTGAATTCGTATTTATGTTTCATATTTCCATTTAGCTAAACATTGCAGAGTATTTGTTATCAGAAGAAACAGACCATCCCACAATCAATTAGCTGACATATAATATCATATATATATATTTAATTCGGACAGATATATGGATATGGACATATGGATAGTTGGTATTAAATGAAACAGAAAGAAGATAATAGGTTAATATTGCCCAAACAGAAACATTAAAACATACACAAAAATTCAAGTTTAACATTTAGTTTACTTTTGGTTTGAGGAGTTTTCTTCACTTAGCGTTTCGGGATGCCTTGATTGAGGCAGAAAAAATCCTGTCTGTATCTTAATGTCAGTAAGGCATTATTGAGTAATCCAATCTCTCAAGTTCTGCCCATCCGTATGACCACGATGTAAGGACCAGAGAGACAGAGAAAAACTCCACAATCATGGGTGTTCTTTTGCAATGGATATGGGTGCCTGGCTATTGCCGCCTTCCAATTTGGTGATCCACCAAATTAGTGTTTCTCTATAATGTTGAACAAATTAGCCAATCGGCGAGTAGGCTGGATCAGGATTTGAAAGGGGTTAATACTGCACAGTGTATAGATTACCTGACTTGATTGCTTAGCAACAGGAAGTACGAATTATTGCAATCTTGAAAAAGAATCAGTCTTGGATCCCTGATGGAACAAGCGACTGTATTATAAATTATTGCACTGGTTACATCATATTGATCTTGCTGCAGCTTGTGAAAAAGGCTAATATCGATGCTAATATCATTCATTATCTGGGCGCCCTGTTTCTACCAATGACAATGAAGCATCTACAGTAGTGGTGGTGTAAATATTAGATCCAGTGGCAAGGCCTTTCCAGCTGTCGTCACAGGGGTGCAGTGACAGCGATGAATTTTAACAAAGAACGTGTCGTAGTGCGGCGTCCTTCCTATACAAACGTTCACCATCTCGGCACATGCTCGCCTCGCATCGGTACTGGGTTGAATGTCCGAATGAGACGAAGTGCCCGAAAGTGGCTATCATGGGTGCTTTTTTTCAGACCTTCGTCCCATTCGGGTCAACATCTACAGTATACTAATTAGCCTACGTTTACTAAATAAAACACGACAAAGGATAGGAGAAAAAGGATAGGAATTAATGATGGAATATTTTGAGAAATGCATGCAAGGCTCATAAGCACCACTGTAACACTGATACAATGCATCCTAATTCCCTGCCTTTCTTCTTCAATTTGATATACTGTATTACATCATTAAATTTATTTTGTTAGCAGGAGTATCACAACCTTAAATTAATTTTTAAGTATTTTACCCTACTCTTTCGCGCTCTATTTCTACCACTATTTTAGTGGCAGAAATTAGAAACTATTTTAAAAGAAAAATAAGGCAGAAACTATTTTAGCTCAGTTGTCAGCAGAGCATGGGTGCTGTGCAATTATTTATTGTGTTCGAGACTTTTTCGGAGCAGCAAATTCTCCTAAATTAGAATCGTTAATATTTCAATAAAAATAGATCTGATATAATCGCAGATATGGATTTTTGTAGTAAGTTACGCTTATCACCGCATTGCATACCTTTGAAACCTGATGAAAAGGATATATTTTTGGGTTTTTATATTAATTATATAATATATTATTATAATATACAGTATTTATTATATAATAATATAATATAGTATAATACTATAATTAATTATATTAATTATAATAATGGAATAATTGGATAATTCATCATTAATTTTAAGAATTTGCATACAATGCTTGAAATATATAATTCGTAAAAATGGTTTATAATATGACAATATTTATACGTCATTTTAATGATAATTCTTGAAAATACCATCGTATTGACAATTATTACAGCTGTTTCCTTTAGTGGTCCTGCAGAAGGCCTAGTGCAGTTTCAAAAAATTACGCATCCATCAATATCAGTAAATCGTTTAATTTTTCAGATTAAATAGTGTCTACGATAAAAAATAACGTATCAGAAAGAACTCCTTGTTAATAATTTCAGTTTACCGAAATTTAGATATTCTCCCCTTGTGTATTGAGTTTTGCACTCGATGGCATTTACATGTCAAATACTTGCCAACTCCGGCAAAACTCAACACACCCGGAGATGAATAATTGAATTTCGGTCAATTAAAATTAGTGATAAACTATGCTATCCTATACTTTTTTCTTATCGACGGACATAACTTGGTTTTTTTTTTGAAAACATATTGTACTGAATGATTAAACGACTGAGTTAATTTATTAGGCACCAGTACATATAGTGTGTGGGGCGAGCCACGAAAGTAAGCGAGCTTACCATACAAAGTAAAGCATAGTAAAAATCTTAGATACCGAGTTTGTGATACAGTAGAATCGTTCAATATTAATCTGTATCTGATAACGAACTAGCCTCGTGCTGTGCGAAGGCCCCACGAACGTGTTTTTTTTTTATATACGTTACGTATATATGTTATGGGATTAACTCTGTGTTCACTTCGACATCCCAGAAACCAATATGCAACTCTAATAGCCATTAACCATTTCGCGGCAGTTATTATTACCTACCAAAAGGGGATTGCTACCCAATAAAGTTATCAAAGCCTTGTGGCCAAACAGCTGAAACACACATTGCATTAACAATGGCATTTTGTTATACATTGTTATTGTTGTGTTGATGTTGATGTTGATGCTATGTTAATGTTATTATATTGTATGTATAGGCCTACCCATTGTGTATTGGGATGTACGTACAGGGGCTGAAATAATAATAATAATGCATATTTTATTTGATTCTGCAGCGACTCTTAGGGACCGCTCTGTCTTATCAGAGCGCCGACCGGTAGCTGAGAAAAGATAGTCTTCAGTATAGATTTAAATACAGTAGTATTACAGGAGTATTTCTATCGACTAATAGAGTTGGTGCGCGAAAAATTTTTGGGCTAGAAGTAATTGAATAAGGGGTAACAATGTGCCGCCCTGCATCGATTGGCTGGGTTTGTTTTTTGGAAAAATACATGGAAACGGTCGAAATGGCGGGTTTAAGTAAAGCCGGGTAGCCAATTTTGAAAATCGGCTGTGATTGGCTGCTACATATATGACGTCACTATGCAGTGCTCTGATAATATTTTATCTTGGTTTCTATGGAGAGAGATTTTCAATCGATTAAAATACACAGTAAATCTCAATCAGTACGCATGCTGCTTATATCAATTGAATGCCGAGAGTCTTGCGCTCTTTTGACACTATAATAACGAGATATTTGGATTTGCACCTAAACTAATAATGTCCCACTAATTTATATTATTTTAGACATAAATGAATGTGACGAGGAGATTCACAATTGCGCTCAGGGTGTGACGTGTCACAATTCACATGGTAGTTTCAGCTGTAATTGCCCAATAGGATATAAGATGATTGGTGATGATTGTCAAGGTATGTTATACAATCAATATTGGTTTCTATCGGTCCGATATATGTTTATTAATAACCATTGTATTAGATATCCGTTCGAGCTAAAACTGATATATTTCTGTTTAATGTTTTGCTATATTTTTCATTATGAAATATTATTGCAGTATATGGTAAACAAGTTAAACGTTTGTTAGGTCAAAACCCATTCCAGCTCATTGTTCGTTTTTCGAACAACACACAATTAAAACATAATTAAAAGCAATTAATTATAATTTACTGTGTAATTTATTGAACATATATAATAAACTAAGATTAAAATTTCATATTAACAGTTATTAACATATTAACTTTAGTGCAATACATGAAAATTATTGTTTTTTAATTTAATTAAGGGGACCATTACGATTTTAAGACCATAATTTTAATTGTATTTTTCTTAATATGTTTTCTGATTGGTAGTTTGAAATTTTGACATTCTCTCAGGCACATATATTAGTCAAGTAGACAGTACCGACCACCGTTCAAATTGGGTATGACTGCAGTTTTTTTTGCTGAAAGTGATAACTTGTATAAACCATTTGAAATTATGTTATATTTCACATAGTCCGCATTGAGCAATTTTTTCTAGAACACTATTTATCTTAACGACAGATGTTTTACATAGCAACAATAATGAATTATCACGCAGGGGTATATTTATTTAGACACTGGTCAATCATAAATAAGGAGAAACCAAGCTCGAGAAAATAAAAATGTAAGGAAGAAGGAATATGTTTGCAGTTATGAGTTACAAATTTTGTAACATTGCAGTGTTATGGCAAACACTGTTACTGGTAGTGAACTTGTAATACATAAAGGCTCGATGTGCAATTTGGAGCTCATCACTGTGGCCAAGTAATGCACCGACATATTTGTCTGTCAGGAATATATGCTACTACTAGTATCGGCATGCTGCATTGCAGCTGCATTTTTAAGAATGCTGTGCCGGCTTGTCGACAAAATTGCGCCGCCACAACTCCCTATCACCCATGACATTTGCTAGATCATCCGCATCTTCAAGGCCAGTGTCCTTTAAGATGCGTCTCAAGAAAGTCATGGGCTGTCCACCATGCTTATTCACTCCATGAGGCTGCCAAAGTACAAGATTATGCACTGGCTGGTCCTCACGGCGAAAGCAATGTCCTGCAAAGCGGAGGCGATTTTGTTCTAGTGTCAAGCTTGGGGGAACCAATGAGACACCTCCAATGTTATATATATAGTGTCTGGTTGGAGATGTGTGCATTGTACTTTACACAATGAACCCGGCGTAGCATTCTTGTGAATGTGCCATCCAGAGATTTGGTGTCCTCAGCAGTTAGAGCCCAGCATGGACTCCCATAGAGGAGTACTGGAACTACTGCTGCTCTAAATAATCGGACCTTAAGTTTCCGATTAATTCTCGGTGACTTCCAAATCCTGGAAAGCCTATTCAAGGCTGTCCATGCCTTTCCCTTTCGTATTCGAAGGTCCTCACCTGACTTCCGAATCCATGATCCCAGGTAACAGAAGTCATCCACATGCTCAAGCATACCATCCTTTGAGCTTATGCTCATCCGGTGAGAGACTTGCTGAGCACATAAACTCCAATCAGTGGCAGCATGACATTTAAGTCGGGGTGGAACATGAGAGTAGCCTCCAACTCCAGAATCCCTCTCCCCCTCACAATCTGGCCTCCCTGGTGACCCGGGGTTTGGGCCAGAAAGGTCATCAGGAAAGGGACTCAAAGAATTGTTGGCTTCTCGCTCTCCAGTAGGGGGTGAGACAGGCAGCCGGTCAGGAGATAACTGACGCCTGTGAGGCCGATTGTGTCCGGTAATTCCACTGGCCTCTAGTGGCCGGACCTCCGCATTACTAATGTAATCCATAGTGGGGGGTTGGGGGTGCTTTTTTTGCCGAGTCAGCTCTCGGGGCAAATACCACACCCTGGTTTGCCGTTCCACAGGGTGGGTGTCGCAGTGGACTCAGATATGAGGCCCATAACCCATATCTACTCTGGCGCACATGACCCACCATTGGCTGTGCAGCTCATCTGCTGGGTCATGCCCTGTACCCCTGCTGCCAGGTGCAGGTCGCAGTGAAGTGCTCTCAGAGTGGACATGAGAACACTCTACTCCTGACCAGCCATTGGTAGATCACCATCTGCCTGGCCAGGCCATATACCCCTGCAGCCAAGTATATGGGTCCTTAATCCAGGACCAACGGCGTCCTTATCCCAGAACGAAGGGGGTCCTAGTTACAGGACCAGATTAGCCCTAGTAAGAGGGTCTATGCAGCTACAGGTGGCACCTCCTTTATGCTGCATGGAGGTGGCAAGTTTTCTTGATCAATGACCTAGAATACCTGACCTGACCTGAGCTGGGCTGTCAGCACCCTAACTCTCGCTAGACATGTATCCTCAAGAACTGGTGGAAAATATGTTGGAAATATGTGAATTCGAATGTGGACTTTGTGGCCGACGCATTTATGGACAGAATGGCGCAGGTTTATCCTTTTCGAAGTACTGTAGCAGTGGTTACCCAAACTGAGATGTTGTTTCTGTAAGGTGATGTCCGGTATTACCAGTGGACCGTGAAATGAAAGGTGAAAGACTGTCGATGAAACAACTTCTGCATTTGCAGTAATTACTTTTAGTTGAATGTTTGATAATATATTTATTAACACGTTATCACAGTCCTTGTTCGCACACTTGCAATAAAAATTGAAAGCCCAATTTACAAATTGCTGCCACACATCCAACCAAAGTTTGTAGGCTATAGTGGCGGCTGCCGGCTGCATATTATCTACAGCCGCTCTCCAGAATAATACTTGCGAGCCCGCTCTTCTTATATTCATTCTTGACTGCTGCAGTTTCCTTTAATTCTAAATGTTACATCTGAAATAAATAATAGTTTCATTATATTTTGTGCAAGATAATTCGCAATGCTAGGTTAGCTTTGCAGGAATTAAAAGTTCTAGGAATTCGAATAATATATCAATATCTGCCTTATACAATAGTAAAAAAAGCCAATCAAACAGTCGGACTGAAGGCATCTCTTCGAAGATAGGGAGGGCCTTTAGTCGCAATCAAAATTCATCCCTCTCCAGGGAAAAATCGACGCAAATAACAGCTGGTTACTCCCAAAAATAAAACTGTAACCTGTTCTATTGACTTTCGTTTATCATTTTGGTTAGAATAACGTGCCACTGTAACATGCTTCTGTCTCCCTCTTCAGTAGCTGCTACCCGAAGGTATGACTGGTGCTACTCGTATCCCAAGGTTTGTTCCCAGTAATTCAACAGGTACTCATTTTATCGACCCCAGTGAATGGAAGAAGGTCGAGCAGAATGAGAACCAACCTGTTGAAACTTAGAAAGACACTAAATATTGCTACAATGAACGCACGCACTCTAAAACTGCTTAGCAAACATTATTGCAGCTCTGGCAATGGAGTATTGCATCGACATCATTTGTATTCAAGAATATCAGATTAGTCATGAGACATTGCCATCAAGTATAATGAATGACATTTGAAATGGACGTTTATAACGTCCATCCACTTCCAGTCTGCAAATTCAGCCGAAAGCAATTCGGTCAAAGTTTCAATTGGTTGAGTATGAATTCTCCTAAGTCCATTTACACTTCTGACACTAAACCCCATCGAATATAAAAGTTCCAGGATCATAAACTAATATAATTACAACATTTTTGGTGGGAATCACAAGACAACAGCAATGTGTTGCTACAATCCAACAAATAATGCATCAGAGACAGAACAAACAGTCAAGGACTAGAAGATTTGAAAGGGCTTATAAAGTTATTGATACCAACAAACACCACATTCGAAAAGAGTAAGGATGGACATTTAACTGCGAGGCATACAGTAGTCAGCTCGTTCAACCTAATTTGTTCGGACCAGACCAGACTGCAGAGCTCAGACTCAGTTTGAGAGCCAGTAAACTCAGGACAAGCAAGCAAATCAACTACAGTATAACTGGGAGAAACTCAGAACTGACAATGCAGTGAAGGAAGCTCACACAGTAGAAGTTCAAAATCGCAAGAGAGAAGATGTTAAGATACTCCTACAGTACTCCAAAGTAAAAACTGAACAACCAACAGCCGAAGACATCAACAAGGTTGAGAAAGCTAAACAACTAGGCACCTGCCGAACTCCAAAGAAGCATTAAAAGCATGTCCAATTATAAAGCGAGTGGATTAGGTGAAATCCCTGAAGAGGTATGGAAAACAGGAGTGCTAAAAAGACCATTTTCGGATGATTGCAACCGGATGTTAAAAGGGGAAAATCCACCACCAATTTGGACTAAAGGTCAACTAAAGCCTCTCCCAAAGAAAGGATACCTCAGTATACCAACGAACTATCGTGGGATCTGTCTGCTTGTGGTAGCTGCTAAAATATACAATAAAATGATTCTATATAGGATTAGGCCTCACATAGAGAATGTTGCTCTTTTATGTTGCGTTTTATTCACATTTTTTTTATATAGGCCTATGTTATAAACAAATAAAGTTGAAAAAATATTTCTATCATAACAAAAAAAATCTGCCATATTTAAAAAAAAAAAAAAAAAATCTGAAATATTTTTAAAAAAATACAATAATATTGTATAAATGCTGGGTAACGGCAATATGTTCCAGAACATTTATATATATCAAAACTTAAAATAGCTACATAAAAAGTATTATAAAATGATCAATAATGCTTGATAGGGCCGTGGTGATGGAGACGTTTTAAAATTATTTTCCAACAACAATTGTAAAGCGAAAATACCAATTTTTTTTAAATATAAGTATTATACAATATTCTATATATTAAATGGTGGTGTAGATTTAGTATATTACCTTTAAAATTGACGTAACAACTTCGATAGAATCGGGTTCCGAAAATAGTTAGGTCTTCAAGCTCACCATCTCCCAAATCCAACGGAATCTTCAAATTTCCAGCTAATTCTTCGTATCGTGGCAATCTTGTTTCGCAAATAGCAAAAGTCCTTTCTCATATTGCTATCGCTGCATTTTTCTAGCGTTTCCAACTTTTGGATTTTTTGGATCTATCGCCTTACATAAGGCGGTAGATCCAGATAAGGCAATCTTTCTCAAAACTAAATGTCACTATTAATCACAATATTTTTTAATTATTTTAGTCAAAGCACTCGTCGCCTCCAACTCTCTTTAAGGTTATTTTCATTGCCTAAATGTAACTTATTACTGCAATGTTTTGAATCATAAAAACATAATATTCTAGAATGTTTAATGTTGTGGGGCGAGCCACGAAGTGAGTGAGCCTTAGCGTAGTGGTACCATTAATCAACCTGTCGTTCTGTCGTTCTGTCGTTCTGTCGTGTTCAATTTTAAACGTTAATAACTCGGCCAATCTTTGATGAAATCTATCCAAACTTGGTACACATGTTGTTTGGCAAAAGTTTAGAAATTTTCCAAGTAGAATTTCCGTGTGGCCTTCGAGAAGCTAAGATAATAGCAGTTAATTAGTTTGTACGCGCTTTTGAAGACCTTTAGCAGTTTAACCTGCCAAAATTTATATGTCTTTTGGTTTATAAATATACTTTAGAAGAAGACAAATATTTAGTACCAATAAACACAACATTAGCAGAAGCCAGCTTAGTGCGCGTCCATTCACCCGCTGGATAATCCCGGGAGACTGGATTCTGTCGGCTTAAATTATTATTGCAGTGAAGCTTACTGTATTGTATTATTCGATTGATCGTTAATAATTAATTTCTGACTAATATTATTTACTTTCGGGAAATATTAACAGTTCCTTTAGGACGTGGCGCTCCATCTAAGTAAACTGTAAAAGCTTTTGTGGGATAACTGATACGTTTGCCTTTGCTGGCCAGTTCCCCCCAGGCGCTGGAATACTCTAAAAAGGTTCTCTAACTGTATATATATTCCCCTCGCCCGCAAGGTACCGTTACAGGTGTTTTAATGGACATAAAAGTAATTCTGCTATATACGTGTTTTGGCGGACATGGTAAGGCAAAAAACTTGTAATGCACCAACTACCTTTCACAGCTTAGCCGTGATGATTCATATTACGACATCTAACAGCTGGTTGCTGACATGGAAACAGCCATTGGACGCGTGGTTCTTTGTTTGGCTTGAGCCAATCAGAGCGATTTTTCCTGTCGACGTGTAGCTTTTCAGCCGATCATAAGGAGAGTGTTCAGTCTTACTGTTTTTTACTTGATACTTTGTTGTTATTGCTGTCTAAGCCAGAAACACCGGCCTTTTGGGAAGAACTCTAGTAAACTGCTTAAATTATCGAAAGTATAAACTGTTACCTAACTAACTAATTAATCAATCAAATCTTAAAATATCTCAATAACTCACTATTAATCATATTGTTTGTACTGTTATTTTACCGTCAGTTAATAATTGTACCTATTTGTTGATGGAAATATTGCTCTTTGGATAATACGGATAAATCACCCAAATTCCCAATTTTCTTGATACACTACAGGTTAGAGAGACCGGCTATACATAACAATTGCGATTTATATTAATGTGGTGTGTATTGAATCCAATGTTATTTAGCAGACCCTACGTGAGTCAATTGCTGCTCTCTTTATGTGTGATCAAATGTACTGACTGTCGGCAGAATAGTGTGTATGATTGTGATTGGTAACAAAGTATTTCCTAAAGAATACGCTTTATACTTCAATCATAAGCAGTATCGTTGCGTTTTAGTATAAGTCTTAGTTCTGTTTAAATAGATAAAGCGCCACGTCCTAAAGGAACTGTTAATATTTCCCGAAAGCCAATAATACCTGTCAGAGATTAATTATTAACGAAATATCGAATAATACAGTAGGTATACACTGCAACCTTACACTGCAATAATAAAATTTAAGCATCCGAATTCAGTCTCCCGGGTGTAGATCCATCGGGTGAATGATCGCGCATGGGCTGACTTCGGCTAATGTTTTGTGTATTAGCATAAATTGTTGTCGTATGCTAAAGTGGTTTTAATTAACTAAAAGACATATAAATTTTGGCAGGTTAAACTGCTAAAGGTCTTCAAAAGCGCGAACAGTAACAGTTTATAATCTTATTGCAGTAGGCAATAAGGTTGCAAAATACCGTAGTGACTGGTAAAACTGAACCGGTACTCTGTAGGTCAGTAGGCCTAACTGTCATCACCGGTACCGGTGCTGCTGTACAAGTACATTAGTATTATTCGATTTTGATTGTTGTATACCGGTAGGTCTTGGTACTTAATCAGGGAACGGCCGCCCTGATTTTTTATTTGAGATTCTACTTATTTCTGTCGGTTTTATTTACTAGTAGGCTAATATTGAGCAGAAGGCGTGTGACCCTGCTCAGATTGTTCAGATAATTGTAGGCTGAGCTGCTGTCTGACTGTTGTTGAGTTTGGAGAGATTGCGGCGTATGTAGAGTTTGTCTGATAAAGTGCCGTTAGTAAGTTGGCGCAGCCATATGCGGTAAGGTCAATCCCCTCTTAAAGAATAAGTCGTACTACCGTGTTAGAACGCATACTAACTAACAGTTTCAGAGTCTGCATATACTGTAGTTTATCTAGGCTTGATCGTAGTCTGCCAGTGTTTTAGCCTGTGTTTGTTTGTGTGGTCTGTTCAGGTACCGTAATAGTTATTACTCAAATATTTGTAGGCTGGATTGTTGTCTAGCTATTTTTGGGTCTGAAGGGATTGCTGCGTGTGTAGAGTTGGTCTGATCAAGTGCCGTTAGTAAGTTGGGGCAGCCATAAGCGGTAAGGTCAATCCCCTCTTAAAGAGTAAGTCGTACTACCGTGTTAGAACGCATACTAACTAACAGTTTCAGAATCTGCACATACAGTAGTTTGTTTAGGCTTAATAGTAGTCTGCCAGCGTTTGGTTTGTATTTGTTTGAGTATTCTGTACGGGTAGCGTAATATTTATTATTCAGAGTTTATGCGATTATTCGCAACATTCATGTCCCCAAGTTTATTCCTACAGTAATTGTGCTTGTTATACATACCGTTATAGTTAAACTAACCCCGGTACTACATCAGGGCTGCTTGGCGTAGGTAAAGACTGACGACTTTGTGCTTCGGTCACTCCAGCAGATGCCTTGGTTCTTTTAACTGTTCAAGTATATTTAACTACTGATTATTTGTTATACCGGTACTTGTACCTAATTTAGGGTTTAGTGTACAGTGCTTTCCGAAGTAATTAGTGTAGGCAGTATATTTGTGTTGTAAAGTGGTTGATAGGCACATTCGTTAGCTCTATTAGCTTCTGGGTAGGAACAATCCGTGATACATAACGTAGTACCTATAGCGATACGGTTATAGGTCGTCAGGCGGTGGTATTTTCCTATCTGGACAACGCAGTATATTTACTACTACTTATTATTTAAATACCGTAGTACCCTGTCCTTTGTAATAACCAGAAATCTAACCCTTTGTTGGACTGGTTTGTAGACTTCCTGTAAAATTACCCTCAAAATTTCGTACGTAATATTTTGTTGTGTTTAATTAGAGAATTAATCTCACCCGTATCGTAAGTAATTTGTAGTATTAAGTAACTTAGGTAAATTAGAATTATCAGTTTTAGTGTCAAATAAATAGCACTTCACTTAGAGGCGTTCAGCTTCTGTGTAGTGACTCCCCCAGAAATAATAACATTTGTTTTAAATATTGACAAAAACCCATGTAACGGGTATATAAATATTATAAATCAACTCAAACGATTTATAAATAGTAGGCCTGCCATACGACAACTAGGTCTCACTATCAGTTGGACTACTGCTTAAATAACGGTAATAAAGTAAGTTAAAGTAACTAAGTAACCCTAAAATATTCAGGAATTCAATTATTCTAAAAATAATTGACATACCGGTACTTACCATAGGCTTATTATATTTATTTCTATAAATTTGAGCTGAAATCATACCGGTACTCTGTAATTAATTCTAGTTCATAATTATACTTACATGCTGTAAGTGTAAGCTGTATACCGGTATTCATTATAGGCCTACTATATATATATATATATTTGTGCTAAAATT
The DNA here is from genome assembly GCA_032718475.1 of Nemertoderma westbladi. NCBI lineage: Eukaryota > Metazoa > Xenacoelomorpha > Nemertodermatida > Nemertodermatidae > Nemertoderma > Nemertoderma westbladi. The sequence goes on from JAUCBJ010007179.1 coordinate 208,145, forward strand.
ATATACCGGTACTCTGTGACAAATCTAGTCTGTAATAATACTTATATATTATAAGCATACCGGTATTCTAATATATTGTGTATATATCACGTTACACCGAGTAACGGTACCGGTAATAAATCGCTAGGCTTGCGGTCATACTGAATTACTAGACTTGCTTTAACTGAAAATATAGTAGTAGACATTCAACTGTATAACTAAACATGTCTGACACTCAGCAAAACCTGTCGGACAGTCTGATCGATACAACTATCGGTGATTCAGATAGGAGTGTGGAGCGAATAAGAAAGGAGTTCGGCTCACCTCCTACTGTAAAAAAGGTCATCCCTCCAGTAGTATCAGACCCTAGGCTAGTCCACCATAGGTCCATCATAGGCACTAGGGCACAGGTAAAACGGGACCAAGAGGCAGTTGTCTTATCGCAGCAACATCTTGGTCAAGAACCTACTTCCCAGCGACCCGATAGCTCCAGCAGTTCGGATACTGTAGAGCTGACTCCCGAACATGGAGTGCAGATGTCTGATACAGTCTACTCGGACCCCCTTCTTACTCTTCCTGCTGCAGTGCTAACTACTATATTCATTGCGGTGGAGGAACATCAAGCCGACTGGGCGAAGAATAAGCGAGCGACCCAAGATAATTACGCGGGATACGCCAGGGAAGAATTG